>VYXH01006841.1:52600-151527 GCA_013397275.1 Burhinus bistriatus | reverse complement strand
AAAAAAAAAAAAAAGACTAACAGTTTTCTCAGAGAATGGAGTTTTCACTGAATCTTTTAGGCCTGTGTGTCTGCAAAAGGCAGTTTCCCCTTTTTTCTGTATTCTAATTGGAGGAACCCACACTTTGCAGCTGCTTTATAAACACTTATGATTTTGAATAAGAACAGTATATCTGGCCAATGGAGACAACAGTGTTCTCAGGAACAACTTAGAACACTTAGACTTCCACCTAATCTAGTTAGGAAACTGCTCACTCTGGAGACATAAGTTGTGCTTGGCCACATCTACAGTTTCAGTTGTCTTGAAAAATCTTATCTATGTTTTCCTGTGAAGTAATATTGGTTCTGCATTTATTACAGAACTCTGCTGTTTTTTCTCTTAAACTGATAGCTTTCCTTTGGTTTTGCTGTTATTAAAGCTTCTGGATTTCTCATTTCTTTATAACACTAAATTAAATTAATGCCATGGATTAGAAATAAATACTGGCCAAGCATTTGATAGGGCTTCTGCTGTTGCTTGGGGGTCACAAATATTTTTTATTTCCTTGCTGCTTCTAGAACTTTTGTTTGTTTGCTTTTCCCTGAACCACCGAACCTTCCTCTGAATGTTACAGAAAAGGCAGTCTTGGCAGGATGCGTTGCAGGGATTTAAAAGAACCGATATCCGTGATCTTACCTGATCTCTTTCAGTGGCATTATTACTTGTGATTTTTGGACTTACACTATGTCTTAAGCTTGTTTAAAGTTACTGGGAATTGTCCTATAACAAAACTCCTTGGTTATTATCAAGGACTAGAACAAGTAGTCACGTCAATTCCTTCCAATCCTATGGTCCTAATTCTGGTATTTTCCAACATCTATTATTTGAGTTAGAAAGGTCAGTTTGCTTCTTCTATTGAAAGCTGAGGGAACTAAAGTTGTTTCGTATTTGGCAGACTTCCACACTGTTCATTCACAAAAAACTTACCTTTTGGTTGGGAAAATTTTCTCTACAAATAGCAGGAAAAAATGTTGCCTTTTGATGTACACAGAATTGTTTTTGAAGTAGTCTTGGTTGTCATTTACTGAAACTTATATATGCTTTGAATAAATCTTACTGTAGTTCACTTCAGCAAATTATTAAACAAATTTCCCCAAGGAAAAATTAAACTCTGGTATGGTATGTGAAAATTAAAATACTGTTAATGCTAATTTATAAATTGGTACATTATCTTAGGGAGATAGTGTTTGGGCAAAAAGGGTACACCAATTTTCCAGAAAAAACTATTAAAATTAATCCTTGAATAATATCCATAGTAAAATTACTTTAGCTGTCCTTAAGAATTTTATAAACATGAATATTGTCTAAAAACAATCCTCTGTAAATATCAATAAATACATTATAAAAAGACTAATTGTTATAAAGTTTGCATTAGAGACTACATAAATAACTTGAACATTCTAATAGCTAAAGACTTCTCAAAATAATAACAGGCTTTATTATGTATGTCCTAGACCAACATAAAAGGCTTGGTCCTTCAAAAACTCTAGGCTTTAATCCAAGATACATATGATCTACTTCCTGTCATCTAGCAGGTTGGATAATGACACAGAATCAATATCTGAAATTGCATACAAGCCTCACATACACAAAAGTATTAGATGTGTTTGGAGATATAAGATGATATGCCTCAAAGATGGGTTGTGGAAATGTGTTTCCCAGCCACATTTTTTTCTTCAAACCCAAGTACAATTTGTTCTTCTGCTAAAATAGTCATTGAAAGGTAGAAAAAAAGTCCATCTATATAACTATCTAAAAGAAATAGACATATTTGAGGATTTTTTAATATGTTTTTGGTTTTCTGGCTCAGGTGAAGCCAGGCTTTTGTTAGACATTTTCAGAAAAACAATTCCCACTGCCATCCTAGCACAGCATAAAACCAATGTATGTTTCAGCAATAGCAAGAGGTGAATTACTTAAACGGAAGTTTAACCTCAGTTTGCTGGATTAGAAATTTTTCCACCTTATCTCAGATGAAGAGCAAATAAATATTAACTAGCAACTGGCAGAGAAAGTCTCTTGTTTTAGAAGTTAAAAAAATACTTAAAAAACTTGGCTTTAGCACAAGCGCTTGTTCTTATCAATGGGACACAATCACAAATGCATTGCGGTGGCTGTTCGTGTTTTAAAATTGCCTTTGAAATTTTTGAAGAGAAAGCAAGTTATAAAATGTAATTAGGAGTTAGTAAGCATTGTGAATGGATAGATGCCTTGCAAGTGACCAGACAAACAAGCTGTCATAACCTGGAATGACCAAGATCCAGGATGGATCACAGGGAGGACACAGGTATTATGGAGAAAGTCTTTGTAAGCAGGGAGAGAGACATAATGTTTCAGGAAAACATCAGCAGTGAGATTTTTCAGTACTTTCTGGTAACTGAGGCAGAAGATGTAGGTGCAGACTTAGTCCTTTGGTGGACACCAAACAAAATAGTTGTGGAGAACAGTAATAAAGGAAGAAACATTCAATGACATTATCAGGAGCAGGTTTAGCCTAAGAGAGGAGTACATACATAAAGAACAGTTTGACAATCCTTCCTCACAAAACACGACATCACTAATTCACTAAGCCCAGAAAACAAAGAGATATTTAAAAACGAATGGATACTATTTCACAAATCAAATTAAAGCTATTGATTAAGTTTTTTAGGAGCACTGGGGAAAGAGAGGCGTATGATGGCTGGATATGGAGTTACTCTGATGGTACAAGGGGTAGTGGAAGGACGCATTTACAAACATTAGTGACTCTAAACTGCAACTGTGAAGCACCTTTTAAATTCTCTAATTTTGTAACAACTGCAATGGTTGGGACTTGATTTCTTTTATTACATTTACAATACACTATCTGTACTAAATGTTCGTTTGTGGTTTTAGTAAATGGACTAACATTCATTAAATGCATTTTTTTTCATACTTGATAATTGCAGCTTAAATACCGTATTAATTCCAAAACATGGCTCCTTCGTTGCCTCCTTCTCTGCTATTGCTTTTATCTGAACAATTCTTTTTATAGGACCTTGACCAGAATTAAGTAAGGGTTGATAGCATGGTTTTTGCCAGGAATAATTTCCCTTTGCAATAGTATACTTTATTCTATACTCTATGCTGTTACACTAATTAGAGCTGTCTGAAGCATACATATTTTTTTAATGGATTCTGCCCCAAACCATCTGCTATATGTGTACTTTCATCTGCCCCATCCCAGATCCACTTTAAAAATGTCCAGACATAAACTAACCGGAGCTCAATAAACTATAATTGAATTTAATGGGAATAGGATTGCTAAGAGGATGTTGACTAGGAAATGAAAAGCTACTTAGAGACAATGCTAGCCATTAACTGTAACAGTTCATTCAAGAAATCCATGTTCGGTTTCTTGGTCTATATTTTGGGGTATGACTACAATTTCCAACTCTGTATATTGTACAAATAGGCTTTTTATTTTGGCAGGAATGCTACCTGGTCCTGTCATTCAAGCATCACTATATTAGAGAGAAGAATTCCAGAATAATCTCAATGACATAGACATTGCATTATCTGGAATGGTATTTTCAGAATGAAATAATAAAAAAATATTAAGACCAAAATATTGTTCAGAGTCTCATTTATCTGTTTATTTTATCAATATTGTGTTACTTCGAAAACTTCTATACCCAGTGAATGTTGCATGTACCATTTTTTCTCAATGGACGGTAAGGTTAAGACCAAAGATTTTTATTTTATGGATCATTTTCAGATATATGTTGTACATGTAAGAAAATGTGTTACATTTATTAATGCTGATGAACATTTTCATATTACTTGGCAGTCAGTGTGTGAAAGATTATCCATATGACTGTCATGGTTTGGGCTGGACTGACCACTGAATGCACAACAGATGCTCTCTTTAACCTCTCTCCCTTCAGAAGGGAGAGAAGAATGAATAAGAGAGACTTACGAATTGAAAAAGAAACTAAACCACTTCAATGAAATATTAATAATTAAATAATAATAAGAAAAGATAATAATATTAATAATAAAATGATGAAATACACACAAGATGTACAAAACTGTCTCAAGCTCCCAGGGCGACAGCACTGGGAAAATCCCAGACAGCACTTAGCGACAGAAGGGAACTGGATTCCAAATCCGGATTCAGGAATGCACGGATTGGGATGAAAGGCAGATGAACAGAGTCCTCCTTGGACGCCAGCCATTGAAGAAAGAGGGCTGACCCTTTGATCCCTCAGCTTTTATACTGAGCATGAGGCAGATTAGATGGAATACCCTGTTGGTCAGTGTTGGGTCACCTGTCCTGTCTGCTCCTCCCCATGGGTGCGACCCCTCTACACTTTTCTGCTTCCGACCTCCAAGTTGGTACATAACAAAGTTGGCTGACCTCGGTTGTTATAAGTATAAGCAGCATCCTCTCTGCATACCATTCCTTGGTATTAACTATAAACATTAGACCTTTTCTGCTAGAAGCAGATGCTATCTGAAAAATATGCTGTTAATTTTAGAGTGCAGTTAGTTAGAAGAGACTTAACTGAAAAGTAAAATTACTGAAAAGAAAATTGGTTCTGTTTTACCTCAGACCATGACAATGACCTGTCAGGCCCCAAATTCTGATTCATGCATGCATATATATGCACGCATATATATGTGTGTATATATATACATTCATATTCATATTCATTTGTGTATATATAGTTTCTTGGTATCAAGAAACACCATTTATTCACTGGAATGTATACGCAAATATATATAAAGTTTTTTATATATATAAGGTTTATATATATATAAGGTTTTAAAAATATTTTTTTAATATAAGGTTTTCTGGTGAAGTTTTACTATAATGACTAACTTTGAAAGGATCTTCTGCTGACAGTCAAGCATCAAAGCTTCTGATCCAAAACTGCATCAAAGCTAGTTTTGAATGTTGCACTGAACATCCTGAAACTTTTAAGTTCAGCCAAGCATTGACAAAGTACAAAAACAGAAGCCTTGTCACTCAAGACTCCCAATTGTATGGAATAAATAAACTTTTAGAGCACTTCTGAAGCTACCAAAAAAGATCACCCATTCCACAGTTATACTTCACTGTAGCAACTTTTTGCGGAATTTCTTCTGGACCTAGATAGTACAAGACATTCATCTTCTACAAATAGGAACTGACTGCACTGTCACAGAATATAGAATCCAGGTAAAACTACAAATTAATATTACAAAGAAACAGATGAAACATAAATCTGTCAGTGGAGTTCCTTCATATTTTACTGAGATTTCTATTTTGTTTTTCAACATAAGTAATTTGTATGGTCTTTTTCAAGTATTTACATATGTACTATCACACGTGAGAGCAAAGTGATCTTTTGTAAACTGCGTAATATTTGAAACTCCAAATAATAGAATATAAACTCCATAGTACAAAACATAATATAAACTCCATCACATTTGAAAAGTCATGGCAGTCAGGTGAAGTTGTCAGTGACTGGAAAAACGGAAACATTGCACCCATTTTTAAAAAAGGTAAAAAGGAGGATCCTGGGAACTACCGAGCAGTCAGCCTGACCTCAGTGCTTGGTAAGATTATAGAACAAATCCTCCTGTTGAAACATATGGAGGACAACCATATCAGAGACAACCAATGTGGTTTCACCAAGGGCAAATCATGCCTGACTAATCTAGTGACCTTCTGTGATGGAGTGACTGCATCAGCGCACAAGGGAAGAGGTACGTATGTCATCTACCTGGACTTCCGTAAGGCCTTTGATACGGTCCTCCACAACATTCTTGCTGCTGAATTGAAGAGATGGATGGACTATTTGATGCATAAGGAGTTGGCTGGGTGGTCGCATCCAAAATGTTGCAGTAATTGGCTTAACGTCCAAATGGAAATCAGTTACAAGCGCTGTCCCTCAGGGGTCCGGGTAGAGACTGGTAGTGTTCAGTATCTTTATTAATGGCTGTCATGGTTTAACCCCAGCAGGCAGCCACACACGGTGCAGCTGCTTGCTCACTCCCCCCTTGCCCCACAGTAGGATGAGGGAGAGAATCAGCAAAAAAAAGAAGTAAAATTCATGTGTTGAGATAAAAATAGTGAAGGAAGAGAAAATAGTAACAATAATAATGATAAAAGAATATACAAAACAACTGATGCGCAGTGCAGTTGCTCACCACCTGCTGACCGATGCCCAGCCCATTCCCGAGCAGTGATCACTGCCCCCAGGCCAAGTCCCCCAGTTTATATGCTGAGCATGACTTCATATGGTATGGAATATCCCTTTGGCCAGTTTGGGTCAGCTTTCCTGGTTATGCTTCCTCCCAGCTTCTTGTGCACCTCCTCACTGGCAGAGCATGAAAGTCCTTGACTTAGTATAAGCATTGCTTAGCAACAACTAAAAACCTCAGTGTCTTATCAACATTATTCTCATACTAAATCCAAAACACAGCACTATACTAGCTATCAGGAAGAAAATTAACTCTACCACAGCCGAAACCAGGACAATGACATAGACAGTAGGATTGAGGTGTGCCCTCATCAAGTTTGCAGATGACGCCAAGCTAAGTGATACAGTTGTTATGCTAGAGGGGAGGGATGCCATTCAGAGGGACCTTGACAGGCTTGAGAGGTGGGCCAGTGTGAACCCCATGAAGTTCAACAAGGCCAAGTGCAAGGTCCTGCACCTGGATTGGGGCAATCCTCAGTATCAGTACAGACTCAGTGATGGAGGGATTGAGAGCAGCCCTGCAGAGAAGGGCTTGGGGATATTGGTAGATTAAAATTGGATATGATCTGACAATGTGTGCTTGCAGCCCAAAAAGCCAACCATATCCTGGGCTGTATAACAAGCATGGCCAACAGGTTGAAGGAGGTGATTCTGCCCCTCTACTCCACTTTCATGAGATCCCACCTGGAGTACTGCATCCAGCTCTTGGGGCTCCCACCACAAGAAATACACGGACCTGTTAGAGTGCGTCCAGAGAAAGGTCACGAAAATGGTCAGAGGGCTGGAACACCTCTCGTATGAAGAAAGGCTGACAGAGTTGGGGTTATTTAACCTGGAGAAGAGAAGGCTCTGGCAAGACCTTATTGCAGTCTTTCAGTACTTAATGGGGATTTATAGGAATGATGGAGCAAGACTTTCTACCAGGACCTGTAGTGATAGACCAAGAGGTAATGGTTTTAAACTAAACGAGGGTAGATTTAGATTGGACATAAGGAAGAAATTTTTTATGATGATAGTGGTGAGACACCGGGAGAGGTTGCCCAGAGAAACTGTGGATGCCACATCCCTGGAAGTGTTCAAGTTTAGGGTAGCTAGAGCTTTGAGCAACCTGATCTAGTGAAAGATGTCTCTGCCCATGGCAGGTGGGATTGGTCTAGATGTTCTTTGGGGGATTGGTCTAGCTGACCTTTAAAGGTCCATTCCAACCCAAACCATTCTATGATTCTAAGATTTTAGTATGCTTGGACCTGTGGCTTTCCATTGCAAGCATTTACATCATTTCAGGAGTTGGTGGTAATTTCCACATACCAAATCAGTGAAGCAGGGCTCAATATCTCTGTCCATCATTTCTAAAGTGCTAGTATTATTTAATTTACAGTGAACACATTTTCAGAAGGTGGCAACTCATTCTTCATCAGAGCTCTTACATGTTGTCGTAATGTCAAATATGCCTCAGAGTTACGCTCTGCTCCTTTTCACATCTGCTCCTCTCTTTCACTCTTTGTTTTTTCTCCACACACTGTTTTGGGAGGTTACTGGTCTTCAGTCACTAACTGTGTCGTGTTTAAAACACAACTCTTATGATTAATATTCAAGAAATTATATTCCATTGACAAATGTTATGATAATAGTTATGCCGTACCTGGTGAAAATCGATTTGACAGCTCTGATTATCTGTAAATCTTACTATCTTATAGGAAGGCTACTTCAAAGAAGTCAGAATTCCAGTCTAGTCTTAATCAATTGCTTTTTTCCCAGCCAAGATGAACAATTCTCTGTCTCTAAGGTCTATTGTCTAAGGTCCAATGTTCTCTCTTCTGTGAGTGTTTTATATGCTTGATTTGATCTGCATTTCTGACATGTGCAATAAACTATGTTGCAGCTTCCAAAGTGATACTGTTCACTTTGGGTGAGGATTTAAAACCTCTGACCTGTTCTTTTATTTCCATTCCATAAATTAAATATTACTTTAGAAATATATTTCTGTAAGGTTTTATCACCCTCTCATTGATTTAAACAAGACTTGGTTTGATAGCAACATTTCTATTAAGTCAGAAATAGTGTTTGGGAATAGTTCTACTACTGCACCAACAGCCTGAAAAGGTCAGATGACCTACGTCTTGGACCAGACGACCTACAGAGGTGCCTTCCAACTGCAATCATTCTGTGCAATTCTGTTAATGTCTCAATGCATGTATTCTGTCCTGCTGTTTCTCCATGGAGCAAAATCACTTCTGTGTAGATCTTAGCACTGTCTGTGCCAGTTGTTCTCAAACTGTATTGAGGAGAACCATTATAGGGAGTAAAATTTACCAGCTCTCCAATTCCATAAGGTTAGTCTAATGGCCAAAGAAATTGGAGGACTGAGCTATTAACTTTTTGAGAAGTTTGAGAAGTTTTTCTTCACAGCATCAAAACAAAGTTATGTTCTTCCATTTTTATTTGGGTTACTGAACACAGCCCAATAAGCAGTCTGATGTTAGAAATGTGCACAAAATATGCTGTGTTTTTCTAACAATTATAATCTTTACTAACTTATCAAACATAGATTTTTTTTTTAATTTTTGCCTTTCAACCACTTCTTTAAAATTTTCTCCTTTTAAGACTTAGAAAAAACTCTTTTTATTGAGATAATTGGCTAATTTGGGGGCTTTACATATAAATAGAAAATCTATCTTTTCTTTCCTATTTTGGACCAACCAATGTATGCATCCTGTTGTTTCCTCAACTTGATATAAATTTATTTAGTTTACACTTTCACCATAGTAGAAACTGTTCTTACCATATTGGTAAGAAATACTCCATCCCTTGGAAAACATTTTTGTTTCCTTCCTCAATTATTTTGATTCCTTTTTCCTCAAAAGACCACTCAGGATTAGAAGACTGTGCATAACACAATGCAGTTATAAACTGCTTTTTTTCCCAAGTTACATCAACAAACATTTAACAAATACAGTCCTTGACTGATTTTAGATTGCCATATTTTAGGCAGATAATCACGATGATGAAATTAGAAGCTAACTTGCCCAAGGCTCTTTCTATTTCCATTGCAAAGAGCTGGATATTCTGAAAGGAAAGTCAGATCTCAGGAATTTGTAAATGCCCTCTAAAACCATTTGCATCTCCTCAGCAACTACAAAGAATGCTTTGGGCAGCTGTATATCTAACTTAAGTGCCTCACTGGAGTGTCTAACATTAGATTAGATGAATCCAGACATGCTCTGTCTTCCCACGTACACTCCCTGACTGTAGTCAGATCTGTGTTTTACTTGTTTATATTCCAAACTTTGGCCTTTATATAATTTTGTATTGTTCAGTAGTAATGTTACTCCATGTAGCGTTACTCCAGTTTGTGCACCAACATTGCTGAAAATTAAGCATTTACTTTTAGGCCAACAGTTCATTCATCATCTTCTGCAGCTTTATCCCATTAAAAATTCCTCTGGACTGTGATGCTGTTGTCACTGACTTTACCTGTGTGGTATATTACAGTTGCAAGCTGTAGTTTTTAGAAAGTCATTCATTGTTTCCTCCAGGCTTGGAATACTATTGCCTTCTTTGTGACTCTAGACTTTGACTTTCAGGACTCCTTCCTTCTATAAATTTTAAACTATCATGATGATGGGATCAGAGCAGTGGCCGTCTTCAATCTCTTTCTGTCTAAACTAGGTTTATAGGACCTGAAAGTGGCTGGGAACAGCTGGCATGGCGGATGCTGTTTTCAAGCTGGGAAAGCTGCGCCTGGGATGAGGATCTAACCTTGGTTTTCTGTTGGTTGGTGAGTGAGGCAGCCCAGGATCCCCTCCTTTTCGGTTCCCGTTCTCACAGCTGCTTGTCTGCTTCCTTAAGTTCCTTGCCTTCTGGCTGGGATTCAAAGGGTGTTTGGGTGCCTGTTCATTAATCACAACTGTGTTTTCACTGTCATAAGCCAGAATTACAACATCTTCCTGACTTTAGCTAAAGGAAGCATTTGAGTCGTGTGTTAAAAAAAGTTGTAGACATGAGTGGCTCACAAGTTGCGTGAAACTTGCCTTTTGTACTACGGGAAACAAAACGTCAGGACAAATATACAGCTGATCCAGTGGGAATAACTGAAAACTTTTCCCACTGTTCAATTGATTCAAAATGCCTTTTTGAGATACTTAGATAAGCAGAGCAAACAATTTATTTTTTTATGGCTATCCATTACTGAAAATCACAATCCCTGCAAAATTCAGACTACGAAACTGAAATATATTTGAGTTTGTTAAGGACATGGCCATTTGTCTTTGTGCACCATCAATTAATATACTTATCATCACAACTTTTGGTGTATAAAACATCAAAACAATTTTGAAAACATGTTCTAATAAGAATCTAATGAGCACTTTGAGTAAAGCAAAAGAGACAGCATGGTTTCAAATTCTGAAACAAATGCATTTCGGGAAGGTCTAAGTGATAAGGTAAAATACTGACTTAACAGGATGCCACCAGTACACAGCTAGAAGGTAACAAGACTATAAAACTTGTGTGACAATGGACCAAAGCTTATCAACTGGAAACAAAAACTTTTTCTGCTCTTCTTTGAGAAGAAGAAAAAAAACTTAAAAATACCCAGCAGGAGAGCATAGCTACAAAAGGACTCCAAAGAACTAAGTTTCTACCAGAAAAAGCAAATAGGTCTTCATGAAACTTGAAACACAAATCAGTGACAACATAGAAAAATATAAGAGAGTTGAAAATATGTCAGGGGACAACTGCTTTGAGGTATAGAAGTCTCACAGGGAAACAGAAGGACCATTTGTTGCAGTAAATTGACATAGCAAGCTCTACACCAGAAAAATCACAACCACTTAAAAATAGATCAAGGACACAGCTGAATTCAAGCAAAACTAGAGACTAAGGATTCTAAAACCACTTTGGAAAATGAAATAAATTCCACTGAATCCATTTTTTGTAATGGATATTGTTCCCTCTGTGGAAATGAAAATCTTGTAAATTTTTGCTAAGTTTCCAAGAAGTTTTGTCTGGTTGGTTAGGGTTTTTTTGTGGTTTTGTTTGTTTGTTTGTTTGTTTTTAAAGTCTGGTAGGACTAGTTCAGGAATACTAACTGTAAGAATCACAAGCCAAGACTGCCGAGTCAGGGTTTATTAGGCAGACCACAACTTATCACACTTCATTTTATGTGACTCACAGTTCAAAACTATCTGACCATAGCAGTGGTTTGTAACGGTGATGCAGAGATGCGCTTTGTTTGCTTGTGCTTCTGGAGATACTGCGTCTGTTTACTTACTTTCATAGCCAGACTGAAACAATGAAGCAACTGGGCTAGATATATAGATATATATAGATATATATAGACCTATGCCTCAAGGGACGTGTTAAATTGGAATCCTGTTCAGACTCATATGACCAAGGACTGAGAGACCTCTTACACTCTCATTTAAGTTAATTGTAATTTTGCCATGGCTTTTAAGGACAGAAAAATCAGGTCAATGAAAGATAATGCTTATTCTTCATGCAACGACACTGGTTTCGTGTCAGTTATGGTGCATGATTGGCAAAGACAGTGTCATTACAATTGAGGAGAGTTAAGATGGTTGGTCAAATGTGAATTAAAGCTTCAGGATCATGTGCTTGCCTGCATGTCATGCAAAGAGTATCTACTGCCACTGGAACTTATTTACAATCACTATAGGTTAAATAATGTCAGATTGTGGATGAAAATGTATGAGTTTATCATGCCCTCAATAGATCAGTCAGAGCCATATTCACAACCATGACTACAAACTACCAAACAGGTTTATTGAAAGGACCCTCAAATTATCATCCCCGTTAGTATATTTTTTAGAATATCAGCATATTAGTGTATTTTAAAATATCTGCTTTGATTAAATAGGAACAGGGTGCCATGAGTTTTCAGCATAATTTTAAACTTCGGAAAATTTGAATTTAAGGAAAGAATAAAATCTACTAGGGTGTCATTTTACATTAACAGGAATGTAACACAAGGACAGTCCCTCCATAATAATGTTTTTTTCTGCCTTGTGTAAGAGAAGTGTCCTAAAATCTGATAGATTATGCTCATTACTATTATAAATGTGCAGAGCAATTATTATCTCTGTTGATTCATTTATATGTTTTTTTTTAAAGCAGATACTTTGTGTGTATTGGGAGAGCAGATGGCTTCTTTGGTATTTAAAATGACAGTAGGAGCATTGATGCTCCCAGTAGAAACTAGGAAAAGAGAAGTAAGAAACTGAGCTTTTATATTTGATTGAAATGTCACTCTTGGATTTTATTTTTTATTTGGGCTTTTTTTGTTGTTTTTAAAGAAAAGAAAAAACAAGGCAGAATCTTCCAAAAGCTGCTGTAAGCAACAAAAAAACAAATGATTATTCACTGTAAATATCTAACTTTGTTATATCATCTAAGTGTCTACGGCTTGGTCAGGAAAGGGAATAAAGCACCTCAGCTCAGATTGCAGGATGCTGAGCTGGAGCAGGTTACGGAGTGGACCCTCATCAAGTTTGCAGGTGACATCAAAGCAGGAGGACCACTTGATAATCTCTGCCATTTGGAAGCGTGTAGGGGACTGGGTGAATGGGCCAGCAGGAACCTCCTGAAATTCAGCAAGGATAAATACCAGATGTTGCACCCGGGAAGGGACGGCCCCCTACAATGATACAGGCTGGGGCCTGACTGTCTGGAGAGCAACTCTGTTGAGAAGGTCCTGGGGAGGTGCTGGTAGGTGGCAAGCTGGGCATGAACTCTGGCAGCAAAGAGCAACCAGGGCTGTACAAAGAGGAGCATGTCTAGGTCCAGGGAAGTGATTATTCCCCTTTCACTGTACTATGAACTATTACCACTGTCCTTTTCTCCTTTTTATAATTTGGAAACCTCCTTGGTCCAGAAGTACCTGATTTCTTTCTAACAAAAATTCAGTAAAGGCCATTTTTCTTTAAAAATTTATATTGTCTTTCAACATTTCTGATACTATAGCCTACAATATATAACCTTTCCCTATGCTGAATTTCAGTTCCCTGCTTTCCCAACATGAGTTCAAACCTGAAGCCCTGAACTTATCAGTGAATAGTGAGGATGGTAAAATGTCCTCAGCTTTAAAGTATGATTTAGTGAGGACTGGTTTGGTGAGGCAGTAGTCAATGATGTCTTCTATTAAAGTTTTTTCCCTTACGGAGCATAATTCCAGAAACAATGGTAAGGGAAAAAAAGCTAATGGGATTAGTTCAAGACTATTGTAGCCTCAAAGGTACTGGCTTAGGTAAGATTGTATCCAAATAAGGTGCCAAATAATAGGACAAAGAGGATTAAACATCCGAAAACCCAGAGCTTCTCTGTTTTAGTGATGTTTTGTGTCCTTGGTCTTTCTTGTTTGATAATGGAGCATTTATTGTTTGAGTGATAGAATTGACTGTACAAAACTCTTAGGACTAATGCAGCATTGACACATTACACTTTTTATTTATTTTAATTGCAATGTTTAAAAGCCAGGTATATCAAGTAATCTGTAATACATTTGCAACTGTTCTGTAATTTATGAATACTGTTAGTCTGCTGACTGGGGTGTTGTACTGTGTGAATAAATTGCTTAAGTTTAATAGGAAACTGACAGAAAAAAATGGTTTAGGATAAATCACCCTTCAGGAAGTATTTGAGATTTATTAAAAGTAAGTAGGGATGGGAAAAGGTCCTTGAACATAGAAGGTATAAGAACCTTTCAAAAGAACAGTATCAAAAGTGAAAAGAGATTGTTGAAGAGAAACAGACTGAGATGCCTGCTCTTTCTGCATCAGTATCAGCAGATAGCAAGCCTTGAGGTAAGATAGAGATATATGGACTGCTTTATAGTTTTAAAACCAATAGCTTTAAGCGTGCTGTTCTTACTGTTAAACATCACTTTGAGAAGATTGTTTCATCTGGTCACAGACTCGCCAAATACCAAAACCTCCAGAGCCAGTCGGTTTTACTGGATCAGCATAATGAATGCAAAGACAACTGTGCTCTTAGGCCTGGCCTAGGGTTCCAGAGTCGTGCAATTGGTGTTGGCACTTAAAAAGATACAAGGCCTAAGATTTGTAAATGAGGAGGGAACTGCAACTGTGGCAAAGCTGAAGCATATTTGCAGAGGGTTACAAATTGGATCTGTGAATCCTTTAAAATCCACCTCACTGTAGCTATTTCAATGAATATAAAATGCCATTCCAGTTAATATTTAGCCTTTGCAATAGATTAGTCCTCCAGCAATTAAAAAAAATCAGAATGAAATAATAATTCAAAATTATTTTATGTATTAAAGGTTTCTAATTGAATAATTCTTTTTCAAAAGTTTTAGGAGGTCATATTTTATAATCTCTTAATTGATTTACTTAATTTAGCAGCCAGAATTTAGCACAGGAGTTACTTTTAAAACACACAGTAAGATATATTAATGAAAAAAGGATTATTGTGCTGTATCCCTGTAGTAGCACTTCATATTAAGTGACATTAATTGCTCAATAATTACTATATAAATTGCTATCGGACTTTCAAGGAAACAGCAGTATTCCTACTTCTCATAATTCAGAGCTCAATAAATATGATCAATTTACAACTTCTGTGTTTTTGACTGCCCCAAACGTGCCTGTGTGTTAGTGTGTGTTCAGTTGATGCACCTCTAGTAACATCATTTTAATTTAAAACCATAATATAGCAGGTCCAAGTAGCTGTGCTAACCTTAAGTCTGCCAGGATTTCTGTTTTAAATACCTCTTTTATAGAGGTTCATAACCAAGCTGTAAAACTGTGTTCCAGCTTGAAACCTGGCATGTGTTAAGGAGGACTATTTTTCACAGAATTTCAGCCAACCTGGTTTATCTATTTTCCATAAAGAAACATAATTCAACAGTTTGGACTTTTCATTACTGTAAAGGGTGTGGAACACAATGCAGTCTGGCAGAAGTAATTTTTGTCACTATGTCTTTACAGTTTGTTAATGACTGAGCAGGATTTTGGATACCTAATTCTATATATGGGACAAAGTTTAAAAGAGAGGGGTTTGGTATATTGTGGTCATTAAAAATCCCTTACACGGGTAAGGCTTGTAGAGGAGATAAAGTCATTACTAAATAGAAAGCAGCACTTGTGAACAGAGAATCAGGAAGGACTGTCTGGTTTAGCAATTTCCCTTTCAGACATTGTGAGAAAAACAGGAAATAAATGTTTAGACCACAAAGCTCTACAGAATATAGAGCTCTGTGTCTTTGATACCTCCTTAATCTCTTTCTTCTTCTACATAAGCAATAATAAACCTTTGGTTCAAAGGACCAGTGCTAGAGTGAGTAAGATAAAAGGCATAATGAAAATCTTAAATTGTTACACGGATGCTGTTGCCTACAACCTTCTGACGACCCTAGAGTGGTCCAAGCCTTGGACCTGGATGTGTTCCAAGCAGTGGAGAAGTGGTCTTTAGGTTGGCCTCATAATTCAAAATAATAGAAAATATTTATTGACTCCCTGTGTGGCCTCTGACAGAAAACAATCAGGTGTGCACATGAGATGCATTATGTATGTTTAGGGTGGGAGGTGGGTTTTTTTGTTTTCTTTCCAGAGAAGTTGAACAAAGTTGTAATTTTAGGATAGTTGATCAAAGAAATATGTGGATATTATCACAAAATGTGTATGGATTTATGTGCGTGTGTGCGCATGTGTGTGTGTATTTTGTAAGGCAAAGCAAGCTCAGTTCTTTTAGAAAATATATTTAAAAATATTCATCAAAATCCAATATAGGTCAAAATGGCTCACCCACACCTTCATTTAGGTAAAGTTAATTGCAAGTACATTTCACTTAAATTTCCTTTGACATGTAGAAATAGAACTTTTGGACATGTGTTTCCAGATTGGTTCACAATATTTCATTAAACTGCATATTCAGATTCCTTTTACAGAATTCCATGGAATCAATCAAAGTTTTAAAAAGACCCCTTTTTTAAATTTTGTCATTCTACCTTGAGCTTAGCCCATTCCTAATCTTCTTTTATTATTATTATTATTTTTCCTGTACTTTTAAGTCTTGATTTTCTTTTAGAAAATTGAGACAGGCATAATTGAAAGAAAACTCATATGAGGATGATCTTCTGACATTTCTTTTTATTCTTTGTTATCTTTTTCCTCTTATGCCATTTTTTGTCTTTTTCTTCTCCCATTCAAAGAGTATAGCAATATGAAAAAGAGCACTTCCCTTTAATTCGCACGTTGTGGCACAGCATAACGTTTGCAGAGGCACCACGTCATCCTAACACTTGACACCGCCATGCCTAATATCTGGGTAGCTGTCACTTGGTAGAGAACCCATAATGATGAGTAAAGTGTCTGTGTTTTCAGGTTGAGAGGAAGAGTGCAGAAAGTCTGAAGTCATGTTCCTTTCTTACACTAGGACATCAGCTCTGATTTGTTTGCCTGTTCAAGTTAAAATTTAAATCCTGAATTTAATTTCTTAATTTGCATGAGGCATAGGTGTCTGTTTTCCTTTAGAGGACAAATAGAACTTAAAACCATAACCTGAAGCAGTGGTAATTTAAGGTACAAATTCTGATTTTATGATGTTATTGTAATACGAGCCATTTGAAATCACCTTGGGAATTTCACTTCTTATTCAGATAGGTGAAAATGTGCCACTGGAGTTACTGAACCAGAGAGAAAGCAAAGAAGTGTGATTCAATAAATCAATGGTAAGCCTGTATGCAAGTTTTTTATTGCAATCCCAGTTAATGTATTTAAGTTTCCTCTTTCTTAATCTCTTTTTTTCAGGTTCTCTTTATCTCTGAGTTTGTACTTGCTGTACATCTTCACCAGTGCACAACTGTGTTGATTATTCCTTTAAAGCACTTCAGAAGTTTATTTTTTCTTCCCCAGCTTAGCAAACATGCCCTGTTTGTGTTCTGTTTTAAGTGTAGCACAGGTCTCCTGCACAGCTCTCTAATAGCATTCCTAATCTCTCCTCCAAACAATATAAAACCTAACCTCTAAAATTATCTTATGTACCATAAGTATTTTGTCCACATTCCCCTCTACTTTTCAATCTTAAGAATCATTACTTTTCTGGATCTTCAAATACGTCAAGTCCAAGCTCCTTTTCCTCTCTTTGTCCCATGTTATCCCTCACATTTCTTCCCATCATTCACTTCCCTTATACAACTGTCATCCTCCTGTCTCAACTATGGAGCTCCTTTTCTATGCCATTTGGAACTACCTTCCAGCTACGTTATGTGGTATAATCCTATTTTTTTCAATTGTATTGCAGTACTAATGCATGTTTCATAATCTCTTGTGTGTTCTCACCTAGAGGCTAGACTTTGCAATTTTGCTTAATTGTGATTCTCCAACACTTACTCACTGTATCTGACTGAGTTCAAATATTACGGTTCCTCTTACCAGGATTTGTTAGGTGCTAGTATACACTAAACCGCAGACATTTTAGGATGAAAATTTTTTTTATATTTGCAATAATTGTTAAGGTCTTGTCCCCCCATCAAAAGTCTTAGACACCCTCTGTATAGTGCTGTGTCCAAAACATCCCCTGTCCTCACATTCATAAGCTGTTAAGGGCCTTATTGCTTCTCAAACTAGTGAAACTCGTTCCATATCAGGAAGGCATCTCCTGGCTTTGATCAATCTTACCGCAATGAAAGGGACTTCAGGTTGCCATCTAGTTCGGTCCTCTGTTCTAAGGTGAAACTGTCAACTGACATATTGTGCTAGTCTGTGTCATTCTGACCAATGTAATTACTTTTTTTCCTATTATATATCACCCTGTTGCATGTTGCTTGTAATCTGTCTGTAAGATCACTGAGACGGTGGGTTTCTTTTTTAGTTTTTTTCTATATGTAACACCTTAGCACAGGTGCCTTCTCCATGGTGTATCTAGTCCATTATAGGAGGTTCTAATGATGCAAACAAGAAGACCATTGGTCATTTAACAAACATTGAACATTTTCTGATAAGCAGTTTATCTCACACTGCTCTTTTTTTCATCCCTATTCTTCCTTACAGCTTTTATTCAGACTAGCTCAACGTATTTGCACAGCAAATATCTCACAGACAAAATTACAAATCAGCTCTCCATCCATCACAGGTTCACTCAATGTTTCAGCTGTACTTTCATCTACTTGCACTTGGAAAAATAATGCTTTCAGTTAGTTTTACATTTTCCCGGAAAGTTTGAATGTGAATTTTAGTTGCATGGCCTGTTTTAAAAATTAATCTTTGTCAAAAGAAGGAAAACTTATACCAAGACATAATTCTTCTGAACATTCATGTCCATAAAAACATCTTTTTTTTACAGCACCTCATTAGACAAAAGCTAACTGTTGATTTATAATTTATTATATTTAATTCCAGGTGAGACCCCACTCGGAATAGTGTCCAGCTCTGGACCCCCCAACATAAGAAGGTATGAACCTGTTGGAGCAGGTCCAGAGAAGGGCCACAAAGATGGTCAGAGGGTTAGAGCACCTCTCCGATGAAGACAGGTTGAGAGAGCTGAGTTTGTTCAGCCTGGAGAAGAGAAGGCTCCAGGGAGAGCTTATAGCTGCCTTCCAGTATCTGAAAGGGGCTTCCAAGAAAGCTGGAGAGGGACTTTTTCCAAGGGCATGTAGTGATAGGATGAGGGGTAATGGCTTCAAACTGGAAGAGGGGAGATTTAGATTAGATCTCAGGAAGAAATTTTTCATGCTGAGGGTGGTGAGGCACTGGAACAGGTTGCCCAGGGAAGCTGTGGAGGGCCCATGCCTAGAAGTGTTCAAGGTCAAGTTGGATGGGGCTTTGAGCAGTCTGGTCTAGTGGGAGGTGTCCTTGCCCATGGCAAGGGGGTTGGAACCAGATGATCTTTAAGGTCCCTTCCAACCTAAACCATTCTATGATTCTATTATTTTCCTTAACAATGGTCTATGTAGTGCTTCTTTCTCTCTCTCCTTCCTTTGAAGTAGTTCGACTTTCCTCTGTAACTTTAAGAAAGGAATAATAGCATTTCAGATAATTTCTGTTGGTATAAAAATTCTAGGCGGGGGTGTTTTCTTTAAGATTTTCTCCGTTGGGTGTTTCTAGATTTGTACCTATGGGGATCTATGAAAGCACGAAGCAACGGTTTAGGTTTCAAACCTGTTTCTCTAGTTTCCATGCTCTTTAACTTTCACCATTTAAGCTTTAAATGTCAAAAGAAGTGATGTGAACTAAAGGAGACAGCAAGTGCATGGGGAAAAAAAGTGAAATATACAGGCAGATAGAGAAGTTAATCCTGAGAAATTCTGCAACAAGCTGTTGTATTGAATTTAACTCTTAATAGAGGAGTGCTATAGAATTGAGTCAAAAGGATATACAACTTTTATTATCTGTATTTTTACCAGAATAATCACAAAAAGTGAAAACAACCTCAAAATCACTTTGTTATGGCCTATTATCATACATTTTAAAATATGCTATATTTAGGATTGCGTATATATTTAATACATATTCTTCCTTTACCTCTAAGACAACTTAAACATAAAAGGTTTTGTTTCTGTTGTGGGTTAACCCCAGTGGGCAGCTAAGCACCACACAGCACTTGCTAACTCCTCTTCCTCCCAGTGGGATGGGGAAGAGGTAAGAAAGAATAAAAGCAAGAAAACTTTGGAGTGAAGATAAAGAAATTGTTTAACATTGAAGGATAAATGGAAGAAGAGAGATGAAAACAAAACAAAAGCTGTGATCACAAGTAATCACTCACCACCTCCCATGGTTAGATTGATGTCCAGCCGGTTCCCGAGCAAAAGGTGGCTAACCTTCCTAAAAGCCCCTCTTTTCCCTTTTATCACTGAACCTGACATTCTATGGTATAGAATATCACTTTGGCTAGTTTAAGTCATCTGTCTGGTTGTGTCCCCTCCCAACCTGTTGTGTGCCCCGCCCAATCTATTCACTGTTGAGGCAGAGTGAGAAACAGAGAAGCCCTTGATGCTGTGCAAACACTCTTCAGCTAAAGCTAAAACAGAAGCTATCAGTACTGTTTTGGTCAAAAATCTAAAACACAGCATCATGTGAGCTGCCATGAAGAAAACTCTATCCTAGCCAACCCCAGTACAGTTTCCTATGCTAAAAGATCAGTTTTAGGAACAATATTTGCATTTTGCAGGAAGTTAATCTGTTTTCACATTGTTTGTGCTTCAAAAATGAAATTGTTTTATTTATTTCCATGCAACAATATTAGAAAAACCTGCATCAGTCAGAAGCATTCATGAAGAGTTACCAAACTTTTGCATGGTTTTGATAAACATTTTCAAAAGAGTATTTATTTTAAAAGAAAAAAAACTTTGCCTATGTTCCATTGTCAAGAGATTTTAATATTATGAAAACATTTAACTTGTTAATGATGCATTTATTAGAAAATAATTTTAGTTTTCATGAATATGGCATTCTTCATCAATGTAATTTCATTTTTTAAAAAATCTCATTCTTTTCCACTTTGATTTTGATAAGATGTGTTAGTACTAAGTTAATTTTGTGTTTGCGGCTAAAAACAGCACTAAAGATGATACTAGTAATGGTGAGATTTGCAAATTAAGCATTTTTACTATAAACTTAACTAGGAATAATTTCAGTACCTTTTCATTTTAGTAATATAAATAGTATTACATAAATAATTGTTGTCATTAATAAAGCAAGTAGGCTTGTATTTTGTTTTAAATTAAATTAATTTATATTAAGTTCATGAGTCTATCAAAGAATAGCGTTGATATAAAACAAACCACTCTAAAGCAAGTATGATTTCTGAATGATTTCTTTCTTTCTAAATAACTCTGAAATTAATTTCACAAGTCAATAACTTAAGTGATTCTCACCTGTTCCACAGAATTTATTGGGCTGAGGCAAAAATGTCAATGGAAGATTTTCTTTTATTTTAATGCCCTTTTAGGTGAACTTTGATTCTCCAATATATGTATCATTAACCTAAATGTATTTACAAGTGTTCTATTTCGTGTGATTACGACTACTCTTCTACGTTAAAGAAGTTTTAACTTGATCGTTTAAATTGGATATTGGATCATGTTTTGTAATCTGAATTTGAAAATGTCGCACATTTATTTTTACAGTCTTTACATTCAGACTTGCCAATATTTTAAATCATATGAATGAAGAGAAAAGGTTTTTAAGATGTTTCACTCATTTTCCTCACATGCTATATTTCCCTTAGAAGTGCCTTTGTCTGCACATAGAAACACAGATGGATAAATATCAGTATCTGATACTATCTATTATGAGGGCATTGAGCAAAAAAAGTCTTTCGTAGATTTCTTTCCTTCATCCTACTAATTATTTATCTTTGTAAAGCAAGTGAATTTACTAGAACTTCAAAGCAACTTTGCTAAAACACATTTTACTACAACTGTGCTCATGATCGATTGACTGATTGCAAAAACACCCCAGTATAAATTTATGTTACAAAAAAAAATTAAACCACAGATGAAACTAAGAACTCTACATTTCACTTAAAGAGAAAGTCTCTAAAAGAAAGATGGCATGTGAGGCACACCTCAACGCCTTTTGATCATACACTCAGGAAAAAAAAGATTTTAGTAAGGGAAGGTTAGTTTGGTAGTATGACAGATCACAGAATTCAAGGTTTTAGGAGGTTTTTTTAGCATTCAGAATAAGGTCAGATCAAATCTAGTACAAAATACCCAGAAGTAATAAAAAGAGAATATTCATGTATCAATATCATTCCAGCTTTCATTAATATGGATGACTCAAAGGGCAATGCTGACACATGAAGAAATGGATATAAGGTGGTTGTGAATACTGAGATTGAATATTAAAAGAAGTTTTCTTATAATTCAGGTAAAGTGTTTCATCTCAAATCAGAGATGTCAGATTCTGGAACAGTCATATTGTACAGAAAAAGATCCTTAATTGTCTTAGTATGAAACTTGATGAATGCATAAACCAAATTCTTTTATGTGATTATTTTTGCTAGCAAGACATTGCCTTCAGTTGCCCTGCTCCATGTTCTTTCAGTCTTAAATGTTGAAGACAGTAGAAGTTCATACAAATTTCTATGACTTTCCCTCAAGTCCTGGATTTGGGTTGAGCTGGTTTTGGTGGTTATAAGCACCAAGAAGTGGATCGGTACAAATAGAGTTAATCCCAGCTAAAGATCATTAGAGCCATTGATTTACAAGAAAATCTTCAGGTTTCCAAGTGGGTTATTTTCCTCACGTTCTGAAGATCTAAGAATGATCACATCCCATGTATGATAATCTGAAATAACTTACTGTTTCTGGACTAGGATGACTTTTGGAAATTCTTTGACAGAGCTACTAATGTATTGCTTGTTTGGGACACTGACGTTGTACTAGAATTTTTTCATTATATTCTATTTCATTGCATAATAGTCTTGGAGATATGAATAAGACAGATTGTCTGTTAAATTCTGAATTGTTAAAAGACATTATATTGGACAACAGATGGTGTAACAAATCTGGCTCTAACCCTCTGCCAGACTCTCCTCTGCCAGTTGGACACTATCAGCACTCCAACTCCATTTAGTTCATTTTTACAAAGTTCTTGAAATGTTTGAAATCAATATCTTCCTTGGTATCACCTTCAATAAGCTTTAACATGAACCTTGATTTCCTTTATAATGCAGGGAAATAGTGATAAATTGCTAGGACTTTCCTAAGTATGCATCATGACCTCTTTCCTGATCCTCCAGAACTTTCACTATTCAAGTGTCAGAAAAGGTGTTGGATGGTGGCATGCACAATTAATTTCAATTGATACTATTTTGCTAGGTCAGAGAATCTAGCAGCTGGACGATATACACACCCTTTGAAAGAAATTAAGACAATTTCTATTTTGTTCTCTGCTTTTTGAGAAGCTTTCATAGTTTTATGATTTCATGGGTGATATGTCTATATTGCAGTTAATAAGGAGTCAGACAGGGATATTCAAGCTACTTTTAAGTAATGCACAATTTGTGTTTAGTAGCTTTTTTAGGTTTGTTTTGGGGTTTTTTTTAGTAACTTTTTGCTTGCTGTTCCTGATACTCTTTCTTTGGAAGTTTTTCTATCTGTGGCTGTCAAGATCGAGTGTGGACACGTGACAATCATGTAAGAAGCATCACAAAAAGGGAATGAAATATCTTCAACTTCGTGTCAAATACAATGCAGCTTTTTCCTGGCTGCAAGGCACCAGTCCTTGAGGTCCTGGTAGATGCCAAGTTGAACATGAATCAACAATGTGCCCAGAGAGGTTGTGGAGTCTCAGTCCTTGGAAAAGAGGAACCTGAATCTCCCTGACTTTTCCAAGCATCATTTTTTATTGTGGGGTTTTGTTTGTTTGTTTTGTTTTGAAACCATGAAACTTCCTAAGATTAAAAACAAAATCTAAAAGCAAACCAGCAACACTTTATCTGTCTAATAAGTGCGGCTGGCTTTTCATCTCACTTACATTTTTTTTCTGCTTGTGTATAGAATATGCCATCAAAGAAGACAACGAAAGCTAGAGGATTTCTGAATATTCAGCAAATGGGCTTCAGGTAGTAATTTTATATTTTCAGGAGGACAGACCTCATTAGAGAAAAAGTTCATTTCTTCTTCAGCTCCACTGTATCAATATTTACACCTTATTCCTCAGATTTCAAGTCTGTATTGTAACAGTAATCAAATAAAGCTTTTAATTATACACATAACTAATTGTCATTAATTCTAACATAAACAATCCTTTCTTATAAAACTTCAGTCCTTAAATATCAAGTCTGATTCATATTCATTAAGTTTCACAAGACAATTCAGTGTTGGTTTGATGTGTAAGTCATCTTCAATAACTATCCCAACAAATATGTGACATTCATTTGCAACAGCCTTTAAAGGCAGAAATACTCTGCTGTATGCTAATGTCCTCTGTAGGTAACGGATAACAGGTTTGCTAATATTTTCTTTTGTCTTTTATCTCATTTTCCCCTTCAATATTTTTCTTTGGAAATTTATACAAACCTTTAATGCAGAGCTGGATATATCCCATTATCATTTAAAGCATATAACGCCTCCGAAAGCTGTAAAAACTTTCAAAGTCTTACACAACTTTTAGTCATGTGCTCTTTTAATGAGATTTAAAAAANTATGCATTTGCTTTTTAAAAAAAATTTAAAAAAAAAAAAAAAAAAAGAAGGAGGTAAAAATTGACAGAGTTGGTCTCTGAGTTTTTAATTTTCAGCTGTTGTTAGAGTCTACCACAATGACTTTGCAACACAATGGCAGTAATAACAGACAGGAGTCTTTTTATTATTATAGAATAGAATCATAGAATCATTTAGGTTGGAAAGTACCTTTAAGATCATTGAGTCCAACTGTTGACCTAACACTGCCAAGTCCACCACTAAACCATGCCCCTCAGCACCACATCTACACGTCTTTTGAATACCTCCAGGGATGGTGACTCAATCGCTTCCCTGGGCAGCCTGTTCCAATGCTTGACAACCCTTACGGTGAAGAAATTTTTCCTAATAGCCAATCTAAACCTCCCCTGGCGCAACTTGAGGCAGTTTCCTCTTGCCTTCTTGTCTCACATAAAACTATCTACATTGTATAAAAGCATTGTGTTAAAAATATAACTTTATTAGAATCATCTTCCACATTGAACTGTACTGCCTGCCTATTTGCACAGTGGCAAATAGACAATTGACATCAAGTGCACCTATTCCTCGGCTATTTCTTTTTACTTTCAGAGGCATACACATTTGATCTGTACCCTTTCCACCTGATCTTATTGAAAGGACATTTCTGAGAGCCACTCTGCCAAATGACGCTGACCTTAATCCTATCCCAGATTTCTTCAACTTTTATGTCTTGTCCTTTTGTGACAACCACCTTTTGCTTCAGGTACCTTTTCAAGACATGACTCTTCCTTAATACATGCAGAAAATCCAACCCTATAATTCACAAGCACATAATGCACTGTGATTATTGGTACTGAATAATGCTAGGTGAAAAAGTATTTTAATTTTTTCATATGTCTTGTATATCAAAATTTTATCAAAATGTTTAATTACCATATTTTCAATTAATTTATTTTCAATTACAAATTATTGAGTTTCTGTGTTCATCTAAAACCATCTTGTTCTGATAACAATTCCAGGTTTAATGAATCAACTTGTTTTAATGTAAAAATATTTGGTAAACAACCTGTACTTATTTCTGACTCTGGTTTATCTCATTATGTCTGTTGTCATGTCTCCTTGTTCTTTGTCCTAACATGCATATTCAACTCTTCTAATGGCTTTTTCCTGTGTCAGGAATTTGGAAAAAAGGCTGGCTTTATTATCTTTGTGCAGCAGCTGCAATAATGGGTCTTGCAATATTTGGATTATTTAGGTATTTCACCAGTTAAAAAAAGTAAGTAAATACCTAGGTATGTGACATAAAAGAACCTAAAAGAGATTCAAAACCTAATACAATTTCAGGAAACAGTAAAAATCATAATTGTTTAAACATAGTTAGGTATAATCTAAAACAAAGGCAGTAAAATTTGTCCTTGCTGAAAGGACAGGATGACTGCCAGCCTGAAAAATCAGCTTAACGGTAAGATAGCTATCATCCATTTCAACTTGTTTTTCTCATAAGGATAGATAAACTGAAATTACCCGCTTACCACTGCAGCCACAATCTGCAGACTTTTGTACACAGCACTTAATGCATAAAAAGACTCTGGTAGAATGTCTATCTGCACATTAAGTTTTTAAGACACTGTAGCTGTTCCATAACAGGTGAATCAGATCTGAAGAATCTGTTTTGGTTTTGTAGATATTTGGAGATTATATCTTGTTTTAGGATTAGGACACTGGGATGCACAATTTACGAACAGATCCTGCTATTAAATCCTCCCCTCTAGGTTTATATAACAACATAGCCTCTTTCAAAATAGGAAGCTACTGATGCCGAGCTACTGTATTTTTTATAAGTTTATTAATAAAGATTTCAGAACATGACAAGAGTATATTATTGCAGTTTAAATAATACCTTACAAATCAGTCATCGCCAGCTGCAAGGAATGATTTGGGAGGATAATAGTTTGCACAATAAAGGAAAGTTAACATGCCTAAATCATTGTGCTGAGAACCAGATTAGATGCTATTATTATTACTAATGTGCTTGCAGCAAAGTGGCTGATAGTGATTTAGATAAATGTGGGAATTGTTCCAAAAATAAAAGACATCACCAACGTTGTTGATCCAGGCGTAATGTTAATAGCACTTCATTTGGCCATATGACGGATTCCTTTTGCTGTATCTCTAAAACTTCTTATGGGCATAGCAAAATTTATACACAACATCTGTTTTTCTGAACTTTGGGCATTATTCTCTGTTTCTACTGCAGTTCAGTTTTTAACAGATACTGTGTCAATATGAGTAAGAGTTAGTCCTATGGGTTCATTGTCATAATCTGCAATAGCATCAAGGTCATTGTTTTGCTATCTTTGGAGTATTCTGGGCTGACAAATGTAATAGACAACATATGGAACACATTCTCCTCAGCCATAAGGAAAATTATTGATGGTAAAAATGACAAGAAAAAATTTTTAATGTTTTTGTCTGGGAAGAAAGGCAATGTCTCATACTTAGAGCCATTAGGATTAATGCGTTAGGTTAGTGTTAACCTAAAACCATTGTTTGACCATATAGACACTTCTTTAACATATATTGAATGCGATATGTGTTGTGTCATCCCACATAATGGGTAGCGCCAATCTCATAACACATACTTTATGCTCTTGCTCAGCTTTAAACTCCTGCCACGTGCCTTACGTTAAACAATTACCTTCAAAAGTAAACTTCTCATTCACAGGATATGTGCTCTTTTCTTTTCACAGATGTCTTCATTTCCTTTGTTGTTTCCTTGGACCTTTTCCCCACATTGCCCTCTGGTTTATTCTTCTTTGCCTCATTGCTAAGGTTAATAATGCTCTCAACTCCTCCATGTGTCTCACCTTGTAAAAAAGGAAGAGTAACACCTGAGACAGCACTTGTGTATTTGTTCACATGAGTATGAGAATTGTTTTATTCTACCCTAAGAAACCTCTTGCTGACATTAAATGGCCCAGCAAAAATAATCCAGAAGTACGAAGGAATACTGCTATATTAGCATCAGCTACATAGCTTTGAACTGTTTTTGGAAACCTGAGATCTTTTCTTTTTCCCTTTTTTTTTTTTCCCTTTTTTTTACATAGAGATCTAGAGAAGACCACATATTAGCATGATGAGTTGAAAATGTCAGGGAAGTATTGGCAGCTCAGAGTAAAATTCAATATTTTTATAAGCTGGAGATTAATTAAAACTTTCATTAAAAAAAGTGAACAGTGCTTAGAAAAACTAGGTGGCATTTATTTAATTATTAATTATAATTGTATCTCTCCCATCTGTCTCTTCTTGTGGCTAATGGGCTTTTATCACTGCAGATGTGTCCCACTGATACATGCTGTCAGCAAAACAGAGGCGAAACAGGAGCAAATGAACGAATGTACATTTTACACCTAGAAGAGAGGTAACCAAAGTTATGGCTCACGTGCTTCTTTTTCTTAAAATCTGTGTATGGGTAACTATCTCAAAGCAGAGGAGTAATGCCTTATATCTAAGATTTACAGGAATTATCTTACATTTTATTTACATATTTTTTATTATTTGCTTAATCTATTGTACATGTATTTTAAACTATTACCTAGAGCTTGTATTGCATTAGATTTTCAGTGTTTCAGTCAAAACTTGGCTAATGTAAAGTAAAGCACAGCTAATGCCTTATTTTGAAGTCAATTATTATACAAAGAGCATTGAAAATCTATTTATCACTTGCATTATTATTATTATTATTATGACAATATTTAACATAACACTTTTTGTAGCACATAATATCAGGAATGGATATGATTTAAAAAATCTGCTAAGTTAAAATTTAGTTATAATTAAAATAGAATATTAAATAGAAAAACCTGGAATGTCTGCATGGGTTTACTGATAAAATAATGGTAGGGCATATTTTCCTTCAAGAGAAGTGACTTTGCATTACTGTGTTAAAATAGCTCCTTCCCCCTATAAATACCTCTGCTTTGTCTAACTCGACAACTGCAGGCTATAACTTATAACTGCAGGCCATACACACAGTTTCTAGTGTAGACAAAGCTTGAGAGCTTGCGTAATGAAAACTACCCGTTTTTGTGGAATATTTGCTTACAATAAGAATGATGTAAAAACTAAGGAATAGATTATGAGGCATAACGAATTCCAAAACTGAAAAAGACTTAAATGCCTGATTTCACTGATTTAAATAAGATATATATATCTAAAAATTTGAAAGAGCCTGGTATATTGTGAAACTTCATCTTACAGAACTCTGGAACAGTAAACACTTGTGGTAAAAGATCTTCTGAAGTAACTCTGTTTTCCATTTTTCTGTGTCTGTGTGAAATTATTTGTAAATTAAATACATCAATTTTTTTAATCATCATGAGCATAACCACGAGTATTTTTAAAGAGACTGAATTAAAATGCCTCTATTTCTTGAAATATTGTATATTATGATTTTATTATAATAATGTAGAGTATGTAAATACAGGCTTTAGTTCAATAGTAATGGTAGCAATTCAATGGTAGTAACTAAAGAAGTAATGAGTGTTAATCAAAGTAAATGATAGAGGAATTCTTAAATGCTTTCAAAAAGGATTTTAAGGGATTCTTAAAACACAGCAGTACCCTTCAGAAACTAAATTACTCAATGTCATAAGTAAGCTTTTTATTATCTGTTGCACTCAGACTTGTTCTTCTCCATGGAGTCTGAGTTCAAGTTAAATTCAGTTTGATTCCTCTCCTCAAGTAAATTGTCAACATTATTACAAAATGTTTATACTACGGCATCATATGCAAGAGGGTATCTGCTATTGGGTATGGGCGAGCAAGATAGAAATAAAGCAAGATACTGAAGAGCCTTAATTATTCATATAGAATCATAGAATATTATTTGCATTGGTGGATTTAGACTATCTAGAGGACAATACACCAACATATTGTTGTGTTTCATAATTGTCATAATGACTTCTCCCATTGAACACAATATTTTGACACACCTTTTTTCTTTTTTGTTTTTTGTATTATTTGCATACTAGATGAAGTAGATCTTAATTTTATTCCTCATAAGAGCACAGAACTAGCAGGCCTCCTGAGTGAGTCCTTCTGACTGACTTTTGCTATCATAGACATCTGTCTTTCTGTTCAGATCCCACTCAAACATTGTCAGGCCTTTTGCATACACTGTTTCTGAGAGGTCATGCTAGGGTCTACTCCCATGAATAGAAAACACCTTATCGCCATGAATATGACCTGTAGTTGATACAGATCAACTAATATCAACCATTGTGCTGGTGGTCTTTAGGTTTTTACAACTAAGAAAATACCATATACGTTTATTCAAACTAAATGTGTAATTATTATTTCTTAGTGATAAATGACTGTCTATCTACTCATTCCTACACCATTAAAGTAAGATTTTGACTAAATTAATTTTAGACATGAATCCAAAAATCTTTTCCTTGGAGTATCTATCACTTACGATTTTGTTTATCCCAGTGTTGAAATCAGTGTTGAAATCAGTAGAAATTAGGCTTTGAATGCCTTTGGAAATTTTTCCTTTAGGTGTGTTCCTTTTTTTTCAATATATTGTTCTCCAACACTGTGGTAAAATACCTTTAGAACTTAACAGGCCTGAAATACAGAAATAACTGATAAATTCTCCCTTTTTACTTCCTTACTTATCACATCATTACATTTTGCTTGCATTTCCCTCTACTGAACTCATTAACTTATACTTTGGCTATGACAAATCTTTTGGAAAGACTTGCACTGTTCATCTGACCTTGTAGTTTATTCCGGCAGCCAATGATCCTGCAAAAAAAAAAAAAAAAGATCCTAATATCCATTGTGACTTTTCTAGCGCTTTTTTTTCTCTCCCAGTCAGTTGATAGTTTTTAGTAAGTTAATGCCCTTGAAGAACCAAAAATATATACACCTGTTTGGAATTTTTTGCTTTTTGCCCATACATGGTCACAGCAATGACAGATAATGTTCAATACAGATACGAAGTGTAGATATAGCCATTGTTGGATACATTGTCTTTCAGATTTTGAAAAAATTATTTAGATATCATTACTCCAGAATTCAGTCTTAGATAGTTACAAGGTTAAGTTTAATACCGTAATATTTTTAGTGAATTTTTATTTTATAGAAATAGGAAAAATCGTATGGCCTGTCCGTTGTTTGTAATTCTGCTTTCTCACCTCTGATCCCAGGCAGAAGTAAGCAAAAAGGAAAATATAAAGTTAGTATTCATTTTTTGAAGCAAAGATTTTGAATAGCTTTTCCTAGATGCTGGTGGTTCAGTTACACCTCAAAGTAGTTGTTCATTTTATACCTTGAAAAGTTTCTGTAAAAAACCTGGCACTCCTCCTTGCACATCAAGTTCCATTGAGTCTGAAAACTTTAAGTGCCTTGTTCAGCACAAGGTAAAAGCTGCAGCAGAGACTAGTGCAACTGCTGTATGCTAGAGATAAAGAGATTATCTGAAAGAATGTAAGACCCAGTTTAGCTGATTGTTGGGTTTCATCCCATAACTGTGTTCCACTTCCCATTCTCCACCCTAAATAAAGAACATATAAAGCTAATGAAAACATAAAAGTGGCTAAAAGATAAAGAGCTTTGTGTGTTGAAAGTTTTAAGTAAACCTCCAGCAAAGGAGGAAGCATACTTTTGTCAAACAAAATGCTGAGACAAATACATGTATCTCCAGTGAGTATCTCTCAGTCAGGATGAAGGCTTTGTTCTCATACTAAAGAAACTTCTTTTGAACTTAATATATTCTGCCTGTTGAAATGACCTCCTTTTGCAAACAGATTAATAAAATACATTTCTAATGTATAGGAGTATTGATTGATAAACAAGTTGTAAATAAAGCACATTTTTTCACCGAAAATATTGGATACAAACTGTAAATAAAATTCAGTCTTATTTATCCCAAGTAAAAATAAAATTGATTTTCTTAGTCAATACTTCTAGGAGATAACATGTCATTTAACTGTTTTATGTTTCTTTTTTTTTTCCCCTCTAACATGCAGTATTGTAAATATACTTGTTTGCTGTCCACAAATTCACCTATCAGTGAACTGTTCATCTTTTCAATAAAACTGTCACATCAGTTTTTTCTTCAGATATTTTAGACTCTAAGGGTGTTAATAGACCCAACTGCAAAGAATTAATTATCTATGAGTTTGCAAATGTAGCATTTAGCTTCTGGATGTCTCATCCCTACAGTAGGATTCAGGTGTTTATGGCATAAACGCACACAGTGTGTGAGGAGAGTTAGTACAGGATCAAGAGCAATGGTACTTAGCTCTTCTAGCAAGCGAAGCAGAAAACTGTGTAGAAATAAATACCAGGAACCCTGGAAAAGAATTCTGTCTGAAATTTCAAACCCTGTTACAGTTTAGATACCTAATTCCTGTCTAGATGGAATTATCCGATTGGTGAGACTGAGATAAATGGCCTGAAATGATCTTCTCAGAGTAGATGGCTCTACCCTTATTTCAAAGAAATAAGAAAGTTCTCTCTGCCTTTATAATGTGTCCAGTCACAGTGATGGTAGTGATAGCATTGCTATATTATTTACTTCCTACATTAATAGCTTTATTTAGTATATGGGAAACCTGAGCAAAATTGTTCCACCTTCAGCTCAGTAGGTATAAATGTAGACCAAACCTGTCATACTTCCAGAGATGAAGATGGTTAAGGGCTTGAAGCATCTGACATATGCAAAGAGGCTGAGAGAGCTAGGCTTGTTTAGCTTGGAGAAGCAAAGGCTCAGGTCAATCCTATCAAAGTGTATAAACACCTGATGGGAGGTAGTAAAGAAATTCCAATAAATTACATGAAATCCCAATTAAACATAAGAAAAAAACCTTTTTACTGCAAGAATGGTCAAGCATCAAGAGAGGTTGCCCAGGGAGGCTGTGGAGTTTTCACCTTTGGAAATATTCAAAAGCCATCTGGACGTGGACTTTGGCAACCAGCACTACGTGGCCCTGCTTGTGCAGGGTAGTTGGACAAGGTGACCTACAGAGGTGGCTACCTCAACAATTCTGTGATTCTGTGATTAAATAAAATAAAACACTGAGCTCACCCTCAGTAAGTTTGCAGTCGATACCATGTTGGGTGGGCGTGTTGATCTGCTTGGGGGTAGGAAGCCTCTACAGAGGGAACTGGACAGGCTGGATCGATGGGCCAAGGCCAACTGTATGAGGTTCAAGAAAGCCAAATACTGGGTCCTGCACTTGCATCACAACAACCCCATAGAGTGCTACAGGCTTGGGGAAGAGTGGCTGGAAAGCCTACTGTAGATGTGTAGATGATGTGTAGATGTGGTGCTGAGAGACATGGTTTAGTGGTCGACTTGGCAGTGTTACATTAATGGTTGGACTCAGTGATCTTAAAGGTCTTTTCCAACCTAAGCAATTCTATGATTCAGTAAACACTCTTGAGTTTGGGTTTTCTCTGGAGTATTGGTGCTCACTTTGTTGTAAAGAAATCACAACTTCTCTTTTAGCATGGTAAGCTTGCAAGGCTACATTGATAACATTTATTTACTGAAGATGTAAAACACAAATTCACTCCAAAACAGACCACTCTCCATTCCCAGGACAGCAAGTACACACAACAAATGCTTATGCTTTCTTAAGAAAATGTTTGTTTAATGTTTCATCTAAATGCTGGTTTGATGTCTGATCCAACAGCATAAAGATTAGAGCTTTTTAAATTCTCAAAATATCACGTGCTGAGCATATTGAGCGTTCTTGGCATTTGGGGAACAGAAAAAATGTATAACTGGAAAAAGCTGTCAGAGCGAGTAGAGTCCTTCTGCTGCCTGTGGACAGAACTGAGGTTTGATCCTGCCTCAGAAATGAGGGACTTTAGATCTGTGAATCTTTAATTATCATTACAATCAGACTTACATAAAAGATTGCAAACATTAAGATCATCAGAACATTGTAGATTTATATAAACACAAGATATAACAGGCTTACACACTCACAAGCTGTAGATAAATTATTTTCTTAAAAATAAGTTATATCTTTTTCTCATTTCTTTCACTGTTCTTTGGTTTGCATTAGTGAGTTTTGTGTAATTTGTGTAATTTCCTTTCCCTAAGGAAAAAAAAAATTAGTTCAGCATAATTGTCTCAGTTGATCCCACATGTTGTTTACTTTCTTCGCAGATTTGCCTGGTCTCAGATGGCCCTGTTTATGATTTCTGGAATGGAAATAGTTTCTAACTGGTGATACCTGTCCTACCTTTACTGCAGAAATTACTCTGCTGATGAAGAGTTTGTTAATACTTTTGTTCTTGATCTTTGGATCTTCTCTGTGTCTTTTAATGAAATTTCATAAGCACTGATTTTCTTTCACTTATGGATTGTAACCTTAGATTCACAGGATGGTTGAGATTAGAAGGCACTTCCAGAGATTGTTTAGTCCAGCCCCACTACTCAAATAAAGGCTGCTCAGGACTGCGTCTGGTTAGGTTTTGAATATGTGCAGGGGTCGAGACTCCAGAACCTTTCTGAACAAGCTGTTCCAAAGTTTGACAATGCTCACAGTAAAAACAGTGCTCTCCTACGTTCAGATGTAATTTCCCATGTTTCAATTTTTGCTCATTTTCTCTTGTTCTGTTAGGAGGAACCACCGAGAAGAGTCTGAGTTCATCTTCTTTGCTCCCTCCCACAGGGTGTTAACACACATTAATAAGATTGCCCTGAGCTTTCTCTTCTGCGGGCTAAGCAGTCCCAGCTCTCTCAGCCTCTCCTCATACGACATATTATCAAGTTCCTTAATCAGTTTTGAGAAGGATTCAGTTTCCCTAATTAGTAATTATTGTGGACGTGGTGTATTTGCAGAGAATGTTAGTGTACACTGAGAAACCAAAGATGCAATCTTCTGAAAGAACTTGAAGAATCTGAGATATTCATTAAAATTAATCAGAATTCTTGAGAATTAGATTGTGTTCTGAAAATGTATGTTTTTTGTTCAAATCCTCTGAATAACTTTCTTCCATTTTTATTCTTAATCCACTTCAGTGACAATATCCCAAAAGTCCTTCAATGATAAAGTTATTATCCATAAAGCACAACTTCTAAATACCAAACCTAGATCTCTATTTTCAACACAAGAGATAAAAATGTCCTGAAACAGCCTTTGGTATACTTCCATATGGCGTAGACCTTTAGCATTTCTTCTGGCTTTTTCCAGTATATAGAGCATGTCTGAACCTCATGCTCCAAAAAATACAGGCTGTGTAATAGTCTTAATTTAGACTAGAATAATTTAGAACACTGTTAAGACCAAAATGAACACAGATTTCATCAGGTTGAAAGGGTTGAAAACCACCTCTTCATTAATTAAGTTCCTTCTTTGAACAAAGCTTAGACAGGCTTTTAGATTATAACTTCTGAGTTTTCTTCATCTGTAATCAGAAAAAGACATATATTTCCTGTTAGACCTTATTATATACATATAAATCTTAAATTAATTTTCTAACAGCTCTTGGTCAGAGATATTAGCTACTACAAGTTTGTACTCTCTGAACATTAAAAAATTATGGAAGATATGAATTTACAAAGTTATAAAAACCTAGAATAAGGGAGTTTTTTAGTGTTACATCAGTAAAATTATTTGGTTTTGTAGCACTGGGAAAGGCTCTGAGATTGGTATGTGAAGAAAACAATATATGGGATACAGAGGTAATCAGAAATAAAGAATTTTTCTTAGTAGACTTCCATTTAACTTGATAGACTACTCAAAATCATTGTTTAGGAACTACAAAATGAGCCAATATGTCTTGAAACTTTAGTTGGCAGCACCCTTGTGTAAAATTCAGGGTGGTTCTTCTTAAGAAACTGTTTTTGAACTTGAAAGAAAATTAATACACCATCATTGGAATAGAATGTGCTCTTCCTTCTCAGTCTTTCTAAGCATAACTTTTCCAGAACAGCTTTCACATATTTTATTGTGAAAACCAAAAATTAGCTTTCTTTTTACCTTCTTGCGTGCACATACTGCAGAAAACCTGCTCAGGCAGTCTAACATGGATCTTACAGTATACATGATCTCCCTGATGCTTGCAGACATCCGTACACTCTTACACTTGTTCAGAATCAGACATGAAGGTAGGTATGAAACACAGATGGACAGGATGTTTAATTGACACACAAAAGTGTGTTTCTCACTGTTACACCATTTCCTGCCTCATTTAGCCCGCCTCTGTCAGGAGGAACATCAAAGGCAAGCAGCAGCAGAACTTCCCAGCGCATCTGAGGGCTGACTGGAGATTGAAAGCCTGGCTACAGATCAGAAGATTAAGTAACTCTGTGTTTGGTCCCAAAGACATAGGGTTTTGTGTGTGTGTTTGGATAATTACATATGCAAAATTGTTTTATTTTTTTTTGACGTAGTGGGAAATGGTCTCTTTTTCCTTATTATATTTCCCAAAAGTTGTTGAAAGAAGTATGGTCAAACAGCTACTTTGTACTTCCACTGAACAAATAATTTCTGGAATGTAAATCAAATACATAATATTCCTTTCCTAACTAACAAAATACTTGATAAAATAGTGCAACTGTGAAAAAGCACAGCTGTAAATGGAAATTATTCTGAGACCTATTAGATCATTATCCATAATGTAAAAGATTCCATTTATGGTGTCAGAGAGAACGTATTTAGAAATACAAGTCCTAGAAGGGAAGAGGGCAGGTATTGAAGCAATAAAGTAATGTTTTACTAAAATACTTGTCCAATGAGAGTAACAGAGAATCAGTTCTTTAAAGATAAAAAATACCAATATTTTAAAGAGAAAATACACTTCAGTTTTAACTGATAATAGTGCAAAAATCTATTTTGTCTTCACTGCAAACATTGGGTCCATATGAGAATATACTTTTTTGCCCATGCCTGGCATTACTCTTATTAAATACATTTTGGCTTATGTGATGCAGCTTCTTCATAATAAAAGATTTTAGCATTTAGTTAAACTAAAATTGGGTTAAGAAATAAGCTGCCAACATGCTTTTATTCAAAGCATCTTATCAGAAATGTCCTTTCCAACAAAGCAAATTAAAGTGACTTTTTTCCCCCAATATATATGAGTCCACAATTTAAGTGTTCCAGTAATATGAAGGGAGAATTGGACTTGGCTTCTCTCAGAGGAACAGCAGTCAGCAAAAGCCTCTTAGTCCTCTTAGCCTGAGGAATGTGTGTCTCTAGCAGATTGCCAGGAAAGATTAACTGCTGCAGGTAGCACAGCTGCTGGTTCAAACAATTTTGATCTTTTTATATCTTGTGCTCATTCTGTTTCTACGTGGAATTGGTCTGCTTGTTATGGAGAGCCGCAGGTAGCACAGCTGCTGGTTCAAAAGACTCCGGTCCCCTTATATCTTCTGTGCATTGTTTCTGCATAGAACTTGCCCAGTTGTTTTGGAGAGCCCCAAGGAAACCACTTTACAAAATAGTTTGCTAACCTTTTCAAGGAGTGAAATATGCTCCTACTTTTTTTTGTCTTTGTAGTAGAAAAGCTTGTTCATCAAAACCAGTATTTACTGTAGTTTCTTTGCATAGATTTTCCCAGGAGAGTAAAGAGNAGAAGGCTGAGGGGAGACCTTATTCTTGCTAATAAGTATCTAAAGGGTGGGTTGAAGGAGGATGGAGGCAGAGTCTTTTCAGTGGTTCCCAGTGACAGGATGAGGGGCAATGGGCACAAGTTGGAACACAGGAAGTTCCATTCAAACACAAGAAAAAACTTTATGGTTAGGGTGACAGAGCACTGGACTAGGCTGCCCAGGGAGGTTGTGGAGTCCCCTTCTCTGGAGATTTTCAAGACCCACCTGGATGCAGTCCTGAGTAATGTGCTCTAGGCATTCCTGTGTCAGCAGGGGAGTTGGACTAGATGATCTCTAGAGGTCCCTTCCAACTCTGAAAATTCCATGATTCCGTGATTTAAAAAGACTGGTTTAGAAAAAAAAGTAAGTGTAGAAATCGCCATGCTTAACCATTTCTCAGTATGTACAGAGGCTTTGTGCTACACTTCAGGTTTTCAGTAGGGTTTATGGGTGGGATGATGCATTTAACCTAACCAGCCATTTAGAAGGTAGGTGACGAGAGTTAATTGTCGTCTAGTGACAAGTCAAGAAAAATAGGCAGCTTCGTAATCACCCATCCTGAAAAAGATTGATTAATGAGATTAATTTCCCTTGTGAGGTGCCTATCTTGCTTCTTCTGCTGATTTCAAGTATCTCTAAGTGAAAGGCCTAACTTTTAAATAGCTAGAGTTACATGAGATAAATCACCCATGAGTGATTCAGAAACCAAAGCCACATTCTCATAGCTGTGCTCTGTACTAAAGAGCTTAGATGTCACTGAATGTCCTGTGGTTTTTAAAAGCCTACATAAACTGTGGGTGCAGGATCAACTAGTATTTCTCTGTATGAGCTGGTAAGGTTTATTACCACGCAGGGAATTTTGCACAAACTTGGTTATATTGTCAAGGTAATAAGGTCATAAACTGCTGGGCGATCTTACCAATTCAGGTGTATGCTTTTTTGGGAACCTCTGGACCTTACTCTGTTGCGCCGTGGAGGTATGGTTGAAATACTTACATCATTCTTGAAGGTGCAATTCAGGTTTCTTTTAGAAAGTTACAAAAATACAAACAACATACTGAAGAGCTAGTCATGGTGTAAATAGCCTGACATCAACATGATGAACTAAGGATTATGTTTTCACTCCTGGCCCTATGTCCCCTCTGAAGATGAGGCAGAATAATAAACAATGATTTTAGCAGGCATGATTCTCTTTCCCCTTTGAAGAAGTACAGCAGTTTTGAGAGGTTAAGAAAAAGTAGAGATTAACCAAGAACATGACTACATGTTTTCTGACCAGCATAGCTGCTTGGATGTGTAAAGAATATACTGCACTTTTCTTCACATGCTATGAAATATCTAAGGCATTCTGAAGTCTAGATGTATAATTCTGAAATGAGGATCACATTTTGAATTTGGATCATTTTATACAATATATCTACACTGATGGACTGGTTGCAGCAAATTTTGTGTTTGTAATTGTTGCAGTTCAACCCTGGCCAACAGCTAAGCACCCCACAGCCGCTTGCTCACTCGTCCCTGCAGTGGGATGAGGTAGAGAATTGGAAGGGTAAAAGCAAGAAAGCTCATGGGTTGAGATAAAGACGGCTTAATAGGTTAAGTAAAAGTTGTGCACACAAGCAAAGCAAAACAAGGAATTCATTCACTACTGCCCATCAGCAGGCAGGTGTTCAGCCATCTCCAGGAAATTAGGTCTCCTTCACGCATAACGGTTACTTGGGAAGACAAAATGCCATAACTCTGAACATCCCCGCCTTCCTTTTTCTTCCCCCAGATTTATATGCTGAGTATGACATCATACAGTATGGAATATCCCTTTGGTCAGTTGGGGTCAGCTGCTCTGACTGTGTCTGNTTGGTCAGTTGGGGTCAGCTGCTCTGGCTGTGTCCCCTCCTAACTTTTTGTTACACCCCCAGCCTGCCCATTGGTGGGGTGGTGTGAGAAGCGGAAAAGGCCTTGACTCTGTGTAAGCACTGCTCAGCAATAGCAAAAACATCCCTGTACTATCAACACAGTTTTCAGCCCATACCAACTACTATGAAGAAAATTAACTCTACCCCAGCCAAAACCAGCACACTAATACAAGAAAACTTTTGCATGATGACTCAGGTTTCTTGATTTAGGAACAAAAAGAAGTAAAATTAAAATGCTGTCAATCTGTATTCTCACTTAATTGCAAGATTGAGAATATTGTCTTCATACCTTTGATGAAAAGGGATCTATGGACTCAGAAAATAACAAAAGTATTTAGTTCAACATATGTGCTCAGCAACATTACATTCTTTTGAAAATCCCTGTTGAGCTTTGGTTTGAAGTGTGCCAGAAGACCCACACAAAAATGTTGTATTCTTAATCTCTATTATGAGGACCACCTGAAGGTTGAATTGTGCTTCCTTAGTCAAAACCTAAGAGACTTCAGTAACACCATATGAGGTTTGGGTAATGGGTGCTCAGAAAAAAGGGGATGAAGGGTGTTCTTGTTGCTAGAACAAGTATTTCAATGGAGGATACTGCTGTGCTTGGTTCCTTTTTATAACAAGATCCATTGCAGACTGAAGTGTCTCCTAGGAGATCTGTTAAGCAGTAAGAGAATGAAGCATCATATTACTTGGTTAAGTTTGTCAATAAAACTGTTATAATACAATTAGATCTTTTTAGGGGGCTAGATGAAGGAAAGCTGGTGTCAAAGGACTGAAGATGACCCAGGAGGGAAAGTCTTGTCTTACCATTATAGTTATTTAAACTGCAGGTGAGTTTTGGTATATTCAAGAGGATTACCTGTAAGACACGTTCATTTATTGAGCAGCAGGTATGCACTTTCACAGATACCATTCTCATAGCTTAATAGTTGCTATGGGAATGCTACTATTGGTTAGTAGTTGATAAAAACAAATACAGAAGAATCAGATTTAAAATATAATACAAATAATAGTCTATTTTTGAGCAGTAAAGAGAAAATGGCTGGTGAGGAAAGTATGCCAGTCATGCCTTCTAAGCTGAAAGAAATAGTATTTTCTTTCTCTTCGGGGAAGGCGGTGTGTTTTTTCTGGTCTCCACTAACTGCGCAGATGCTAATGGCTGCTTTTTCCCAGATCTTTCGTCCTAACATTTTTCAGCCACCATTCTTCAAAAGTTCCAGAGGTGTGAAATGTCAGCAAAATATTCCACATACAGACAGAATAATAGTGAAGACAAAAAAGAAACTATAATAAACACCTGCTACAGACCCTGAGGACTGAAGAGAGCAAAAGGAAAACAAACCCAAAAAAATACTGGGCCAAGTATTAAAGATCTCAGGACAACAAGATAATTTGCTCAGGGGGGATTATAATGAACTGGACATCTGTTGGATAACAAACACAGGAAAGTGCAAATCATCATAGAGATTCTTTTAATAGCTAAAGGATATCTTCATGATCTGGAAAGTAGAGGATCCAGCCATGACAGAAACCATTCTGTATCAACAGCTTCTAAGCTGGTATGATTTGAAGCCATTAATGTATCTGATAACCTGCTGGTAAAGGGCCACTCCTGTTTCTCAAAGAATGAAAAAAATATGATTGAAGAGGCAATAGACTGACAAATCACAATCCATGACTTTAAAGGCAGGTGTCCAGATCCTCACTGTTATGAACTAACACAAGGTCACTTTCTCCGTCTTAGTTAAAAGTTTGGGTGCTGTCATGAGTGCATGCCTGTATTCATAGTTCCTTTCCCCTCACCTAGGCATTCTTAGAATATGACCTGCACTGATCTATGTCTGGACTTTGTGTTTTTCCTAGTTTATGCTCTTTCTCCCAGTAGCTCATGTTTCAGTTTCCTTGTCCAGCATGTCCCTCCTTTTTTCCTAATCGTATCTTCTTGCTTTAATAGATATTGTTTGTCATTCTCACATGCTCTCCTAGCTGATTCATGTGCAAAAATTTTGTTTTCTACTTGTCTGTTTGGTTCCTCTGTATCACTATGAAGTTGCCTTTGCCTCATTAAGAAGAGAGGCTAATTAGGTATCACAGACTCTGCCCTTGTGCCCTTTTCCAACGCAGAGCACTTAAATACCTCTTAAACACAAATCAAATTCTTAGCACTTGCAGCTTAGGGCTGGAGCATACTCAATTGCTTTTTGAAGAAGATGGAGGTACAGTTTCGTAAATGACATTTTAGTTAAGTGCCATGATCTGTGAAAAGCTTGGACATGCTAAATGATTTTGTAGGCACATTAGTAGATAAAATCAATTAAATAACTCATGACTATGTGCAATCTTCAGTATTTCGAGTTCTTAAAATTTGGTTATATTTTGGTCAAGTTCATGAAGATGAAAGAAGGAAGATATCTAATACAGAAGCTACCATGCTAAATGTCAACTTTCTGTTCCAAAGCTTGAAGGCACTGCAGTTACACAGAGAAAAGGTTGCCAACTTTATTACATTGGCCAAATGATGCATTTTTCCTTGACTCACATGTCAAAGACAGTTGAACAATTTTCATTGAAGCTTTCCCAAAACACACAGTCTAGGCCAACACCAGTCATGAAAAAATCCAGCACAAGTGCTAAAGGTTGGCAAAGTTTGAAGCAGCTTCAAAGAGAGTTCTAAATAAATTTTACTTCTAGCATGCTTCCAATCAGTTTTGATGAAGATTCTACTTTTCAGAAACTTTATTGCAGTTTAAAAAATTGCATTCACTCTACCTGTGAAGATATTAAGCAAGGTTTTATAAACCAACAAGTTTTATTTGAAAATGTGAGCATATGTATGTGTCTATATATTTTAAAAGAATTTTAAAGTGCTTGAAGTACATCTGTAGTGACTGCAGCTATACTGTAGAAAAATCCAAACTAAAGCATACTAGCTGAAGGACTAGCAGCAGTCCAAGTGATAGCACCACATAATTTACCAAATAAATTACTACAGATGATGACAAGAGAAGCCTCTAATGAAAACAACACTAGTGCAAAGTTTTTATTCAAAATGTCTAAATGAATGAAAGGGTAACCTGGCTGGAAAAAAATTCATTGAAAAACTGAATCTGAACTGATCTCTTCAGGCCATTTAATTGGCACAGTAAGGCAGAATATACTCTTTCCTTTTTTATGGATAGGTCTTGAGAGGTTCTGATCATTTAGAAATGCAGTTGTTCAGAGTTTTGGAGGTCAAATTCTGCCAGACTTATTTACAGTGAAGAAGCATCTTATTTCTTGAGATGTTTCTAAAAAATCATTGGAATCACTGCCCATGTAAGAAAATATGCAGAAAAGTCAGGCTGTCAGAATCTGACCTTCCCAGTTGCTAATTTATGACCCAATCCAAATTTAGTGAAAGATATCCATTTAAGCAGTACTACTTTAACCAAGACTACATTGTTGATATTATTAACCTTTCTTAAGACCTTTGAGAATAGAAGAAAATCTGAAGTTGCACAGTAATTTCAAGAGTATGTTACAAACCTCATAAAAGAGATCAATTTCAACAACAACCTGTCATATACTGGCATAAAAGGAATGAAATTGGAATAGTCCACTAGAGAGGTTGCTGAGGTTCCACTTAGTCCTCATGTAATTGAAAGAATTTGGCCATGATTGAAGCATAAATTGTGCGGATGTTTTTGGCAAGAAACTTGGCAGACTCCTCTGGGGAATTAATTCTCCTCTGATGGATAAAATGACAAAGCTCTGTGTTACATTTCAGGAATCTTATTTCTGAGGTTCTTCTGTCTCGTTGCAAAGAAGGAGCAACGTACAATATATCTGCTGTCCATTGTTGAAAATTCTTTCTTAGCTATCTGCAGTATGAAAAATGATGACATTGCTCATGTAATCCATTTCTTCCACAAAAATAAATTTGTTTTTTTTTAATGATTAGGGGGTTAAATATATTTTTAATGACAATATTTCAGATTTTAGGACCTACCAGTCACTCTTGTGCCCTAAGCAGTCATAAAAACTGTTGGGTAAATTCATCTTTGGGACTATAGTGATGCCTCTGTACAGTCTTGTGAAAAGGTCATGTATGTTAAAGATGAAAAAAATGGTTTTGGCCCTGTGTATTTTTGTCAAATGAAGTGACTTTACTGTAAGGTCAGAATTGAAAGCTTCACGTTTGGTTAGATAATTCTGCACGGATGGGGTTATTGGCACTTCCTCTTCCTACTCGTTTTTAAGAAATAAATATTCAACCATGTGGGAACTTAATCATTCCCCATTTGAATTTCATCCTACAAGGCACATATTCACATCCTTAATCTTAACTTGATGTTTAATCCCACACTGAATTCAGTTCGGTTCACTTCTCTCCAGACAACTGCACTAAAGCTGATGTAGATAACCCTGTTTTAAACCCAGTTTCATTGAAAACCTTTAATGGATAGGAAGCAAAGACCACCTAACCTATGTTACAAGTGTGAGACTATGTTTCACCCCTTCACAAGTTTAACCTAATTTAGATCAACTTAATTGGAGTGACACTGGATTTATTCTAGCATGAATAAAAGTAAGTCAGCATCAGAAGATTTATTTAATAGGGTTAAACTACACCAAAAAGAAGAAGAATATGTTTTCCTCAGAGGCAGCTTCCAAAGCTTACATTAACTTAGGTGACTGAGAATGCAAAAAGTCCCTTTTGATGTTTTTGTGAAAGATACATTTGAACTGAACTGGAAGTTATAACCTTGAGGGTGAAATTAGAAGGAAAATTCCTATTTTGAATTGTATGCAGTTATCAGAACAGATCCTAACCAGTTATCAGGAAATACACTGTGCAGCCTGATGTATACAGTCTGTATTCGTAGATAGCAACTGCCATATGAGAATATGCAAGAGAGGAAATGATGAAAGTATCAGTAACAGAACACTTTACACCACAATTAGACATATGACAGGAGATGGTTTCTACGTAGCAGTACTTCAGCCCTCAGCCAATCAAAACAACAACATGTTGTGGTAGGAGTCTCTATTTCATCTACCCTCATCATCAGCTGATGCAATAGGTCTAGGTGAGAGGTTGACACATGATGTGGTTTTTGAAGTCACCCAAGGAGAGTGCCTTCTGAACCCTTATCTCCCTATGTTCTGAATTCATTAAACAGCTTAAAAACCCCAGGTTTAGGAAGGTTATGGCCATTGCAGCACTCTGTGATTTAGAAATTGATCCAGTGGTGGGTTGTGATGCATGCTATTATTTAGAAAACACAAAGAAGACAGTGTCATTTTGTGTTTTAGAGTAAATCATACAGTTGATAAATGACTGTACCTCACTTTCCATCAGATATCAATAATGGAAATACCTGAGTAGCAGTACAGAGTAGATTTTATGTGTACTAATCTATAAATATTAAATAGAGTGGTAAATCATAACTGAATCAACAAATTCCAGCATGGAATATAAATTCTGGAACATCTCTGGCTGGGACGTGTTGTACTTCCATACACTGTGTATTTATATATGCAGCAGTCCAAAGAGAATTTCCCAGTTGTCACCAACATGGAGGTTTAAAAAAAATTTTTTCTTTAGTAACCATGAAGCAATAATGTAAAACTCATGTTTATGCATTGTTTGTTGTTTTTTTTCTTGCAATTTCTTTATTATTCCATTCTGACACACTGATGAAACTACAGCTAGGTTCACAGTAATGACAAGTCATTTTGTTTGCCTTGTCTTATTTCTCTCTGTAATTTTCAGAATTTGTTTTTGGTACATTTCTTCTAGTTTGAGAACCTCATTTCTACTTTGCAATACCATTTTCATAACTTTTTAATTTGTGTACTTTCATTCTCTGACAAGTAATGGACTGAATTGTTACAGAAATGATGTTTGCTAGTGTGTCCTTTTACAGAATCTTTTTTCCTACAGTGAGATAAAAGCTTATTAAAAATAAATGAATTAGATCTCTGATATAGCCCAACTATGACTAACCCAAATTCAAAATGAAAGTGGTATTGTCATTTTTCCTCTTCTACCCCAATGTTTTTAGTCTTGCATTTTAACATGGTGGGGGAAAATACCAAAATTAGAGAAATACTGATTTAGATGATTAAATATATTAACTTTTTCCCTTTATTTGTATGATTTGAAAATCTTTTTTGTTTTTTTTGTCTAGAGACATTAGAAAGTACATCTTTTGAAAAAAGGGAAATAATTTTAGTCTAGATTAAATCTCATTAGGCCTAGAATGATTTCTGTTTGAATGTGTAGGGGCAGCTGTGTGAAAGACATTCTCTTGTAATGAGAGTCCCTCATGAGAAAAAAAATATTGTCTTTGAAGACATAAGTACTTTTTATTTTGTTTCAATGATTTTAACTGTAAGAGATATCGTGAGTATAAATTACCCCAGACCTTACCCTTTGTGCCTCCTATCTGATTTTCTGCTCACCTTACATGTAAGTTTTCAGACTAGTCTAAATTAAAATCAAATCCATTTAAACATCAGTTTCTCACACATTTTGGTTTATAAACTTAGGAATCTCTGTGAACCATTCTGAGTTCAACTCAGCTGCAAACATATTTCAATACAATTTTGAAAAGACTTGTATTACCTAATAGTGATTTGAATTAAGAAAATTAGATTAAAGTCTTCTTAAAGGTAGTTGATGTTATAAGATTCCATAATCTACTTAAATAAATATAGTCTTAGTGTTATGTGTTGTTAGAGAGTCAGGTTTCTCATCAAATCTTGCTTCAAGACATTGGAAAATCAAGCCATTTTATATGATTTAGCTACTGTTTTGAAAACCCATTTACTTGTACTGAGAACACTGAAAATCAAAACTTCAGTTCCAGCCTCTCTGACTTGCTGCTCTTATTGTATGTTAATTTCTTTTTATGCTTCTTCATCTGCAATGGAAAATTTAATACAAAAAATGGACCGTGTGCTTTTCTACATAAGTCATTATTAAATGGCCATAAATTAAAAAGAGAATACTATATAAAAATCATTTTGGATACTCGGGACTAAACACTTCTGAGTCTGTCACTAAAATACCACAGAATGGGTGAAAATAAGTGTTTGCTTTAATACTTAAGGAAAGGGCAATTTTAGCAAATTTACTACTGAAAATGAGTTCCATTGAGGTTTTAGAAGAAAAATATTTATCAAGTTATTTTTCAAGTGTTTCATGTATGTACTCAACAACTGCAAAACTTTTTAACAGTGGAGTACAGAGGGTTTTTTTTCCACTGTATTTTAAGCAAATGTTCGTTCTAAAAAGTACTTTATCATCTCTTTTTGCAACATGATCTCCTCATGCTATTTCCTGAGCAATCTTCTTGAAAGAGAATAGCTTACTCTAACATATTATTTTACTTTTTAACTTCCTTTTTTGTGCCAGAATATGTATTATTGACCATTATGCCGTATTATACTGCTGTATTCATGAGTTTCTGATTGCTGTTGAATGAAACTTTACATTTTTATCCCCAGCAGAGCACTTTAGGTCATGGTCTCAAATTAGGTGAAAACAAATTTCCTTCTCGACTTTTAATTTAACTTTCATCCTAATAATATCTTTAGGATCCAGAGCTTACTGCTATCCTTAGATATGGGATATATTATCTGATATATTTGAGGGTTTTTTTTTCCAAATCAGGCCTATACGACATTGTTGCAAAAATATGTGATGACACATTTGATTGTCTTAATTTTCTCAGATCTTATTGCTGCTTTCTTATCACAGTCCCATCCCAGCTGCAGTTTCACTACTGCACCCTAATGGAACACAGTATTTTTAATATGTCATACTTTGGACTTTATCATTATTTTATTGACTTACTGTATTTTCCTTTATGTTTTTTCAACTTAATATAAAATATTCCTTTAACATCTTACTTTCTCAGGATCTGGGTAAAACTCGTCAGAACTCAGAAGTTTTCTAACGAATCTAACATGGTTTCTAGACCTAAGTCTAAACTTTATAGAATCATAGAATCATAGGATTGTTTAGGTTGAAAAAGACCTTTAAGATCACTAGGTACAACCATTAACCTAGCACTGCCAAGTCCACCGCTAAACCATGTCCCTCAGCACCACATCTACACGTCTTTTAAATACCTCCAGGGATGGTGACTCAACCACTTCCCTGGGCAGCCTATTCCAATTCATCCATCTTAAAGAATGTTTTTGCCCTTGTTCAAGTATTTCAGACATTATTTCTGCTAACAATGGCTCATTTATTTTTACCTTTTTTCCTGATGAGATAGTAGAAAATTGTATCTTCATTTACTTACATTTATTTTCCAGACTTTGAATAGGCCTATATATGTAGATTTCAGTGCTTTCATACCAGGTTAAGTCCATTCTGATGGAGTGTTCAATTTTTCCATTGAGATTTTTTGCTTATTTGCCTGGTTGTTGATGCTGTTTTCGTTACCTGTATTTGCACTCATTTCTGTGACGTACGTTTCCTGAAATGAACTACTACCTCGCATTTCAGGTCATTGATGGTACATAAAAACATGCGTTTATTTTATGGAATTAGCTCTTCGTAATTAGAAAGGAATTTGCTATCTAGGCTAAATTTCTGAGGCCTCCTTCCTACTTCCCCCACATCCCTTCTGTCTGTTTCAGAGATTTGCCATGATAGTGGAACACTGAAACAAAGATGAAAATGGCCAGCTTTAGGGGTTCTTTGGTGAAAGTCTCCAAGTGCTGTACAGTTGCAATGCTTTGCTTAGAACCTCTGTCACTTTATTTTTCCTTCAGTAATACATCTGCGTAAGTTAAAAATTTAATGACATTTTTCACTGGCTTTTAACTTAGTTTTCTACAGAACTGACATAATTGTCTTTTTTAATGTATCCTTTTAGTGATTTTTAATTCAGTTAAAAAAATGCATTTCTTCTTCCAGGAAATATCATGTTGCAGTGAAAGCCACATCAAAAGAATACACAGTGGGATAAATATCTGGTGGTGAAAATCCTGCTGGGCCTACGTTAAACACAAATGGACTGTACTTTAAATTTTATAGTGGTTTTGTCACTCAGTAGGTTTCCTTTCAAGTAGAGAGAGGCAAAGATCAGAGAATCTGTATTTAGACCCTAAAACCTAGGCAAAAGAATAATTTCACCTAAAAAAAAAAAAATCACAGGGCAAGATAACATGAACAATGGCAAGGCAGATAGGGAATTGCTCTTCTAGGAAGCTCAGAGGGGGTGCCTGCTCCTGCTGCAGAAGGGGAGCTAGCAGAGGCTTTTACTTCTCAAAAATTCCAGCAGTTTTGAATGACCTCTTTTAGCTACTCCTGAAAAAAACGTGCTTTGACCTTTTGCCTTCAGCTGACACCTGATAAGGGAATGTCAAGCATCCATTCAACTGGTGGTAGAGGGTAAGTTATAGAAGTGCAGGCCTGGAGCACCGGAGCAGGGGAGGGGGGTGGAAACCCTACTCAAGATGGTGTGCAAGTGCTCAACCATGGTGGGGTCATGCCACAGGGTATGGTTCCTGGCACTGACCAGACCAGCTGCTCCTGGTACAGCAGAAGCCTCATTTCAGACAGAGCTGAGGGGGAGAAGGCAGCTTTCCAGGTCTGGAGCTGCAGAGAGCACCTGGGACCTCTTGCTGGGGCTGTGATCAAGGGTGATGAGGTCCTTGCCTGCAGGAGGTGTGCAGTGGTGGCAGATTTGTAGGAGTTGTGGGAGAAGGTCAGCAGACTGCACAGCATCAGGGACAATGGCAAAAAAGTTGTTCATAGGATTGACAGGATGTTCACAGAGACCCTGCAGAGGCAAAAGCCTGAAAAGAAGATGGAGGAACAGCCAGAGCCTGTCCTTGATGCAATGGCAAATGGAGAGTCTCAGATTGGGAAAGGCCGGAGGCTTGTGACTTCCTGCAACAAGAGGCAGGCTCCTTCTCCCCTGCAGATCTGCACTGCAGAACAGGTTCGGTGCCCTGGTAGCAGATGATGGGGACAAAATTCTGTCCAGGGAGAAGTCATAGCTGAGCCTGAGCTGTATCAGCACTCAGAAGAGATGGCAAGTGAAGGCAGAGAGACGTTCCCTTCTCAGAGAGGTGGATGAGCCAATTTACTGTCTAGGGAAGTTTGCCGCTTGCCAAGCGCTCAGATATAAGAAGTTCTAGGGACACTGCGAAGGCTTATCTTGTCTTTGGACTGTTACCTTCTGCTGTCCATCCACACAGCACTGCCAAGGAAAACACTAGCCATATCAAGACTGACTACTTAGCTTTGGGCATAAGGGTGAAAGGCATGCAGGCTATTTGGTGTCTCCTTCATCCTGCTGCTGAAGGATAAAGGCTGGACTAGGAGTGAGTATACCTTGGAGATCAATACCTGCTTGCATTGGTCATTGGCATTGGGTCATTGGCAAGGATTTGCTTTTTGTGACCACAGGATCTCTGAGGATTGAAGGCTACCGAGGAGTGATGGGATCCAACTGACAAAGTGGGACAAAAGCATCTTTGCTAGCAGCAGGGTGGCCAACCTGTTGAGAGGTCTCAACCAGTAACATCAAGGGAGAGATACTGCAACCAACAGAAAGCAATAGGCAGGGTTGGACCACGAAGGAAGCACGTTGGTGGGAATAAGAACACAAGAATGATAAAACAGGGTGAAAGGGCACCCACCCCAAGTGTAGGCACATAAATGCATGCAGCCTGGGAAACAAACAGGAGGAACTAGAGCTCTGCATGTGGTCACAGTACCGAAACATTTCTGGAATAATGACAGAGGCTGGGAACTGACTAGCAGGGCAGCATCTCTGCTGAGAAGGACCTGGGGTTGCTGGTAGATGGCAAGCTGGGCATAAACCAACATTGTGTCCTGGCAGCAAAACAGGCCAAGAACCTCCTGACATGTAGTAACAGGAGCACATCTAGGAGGTCCAGGGGAATGATTGTCCCCCCGTCCTCAGCACTTGTGAAACTCCATCTAGAGTCCTGCATCCATTTTTAGGTCCCCCAACAGAGGAAAGATGCTTATGAACTGCAGCACATTTAGGGAAGGGTCCCCGGGATGATGAGGACCAGAGCACATACCTTGTGAGGAGAGACTGAGGTAGCTGGGTTTGTCCAGCCTGGAGAAGAGATGGCTTCAGGACAACCTAACAGCAGCTGCCCAGAACCTGCAGATAGTTATCAAGAAGATAGAGCAAGGCTTTTCATGGTGGTACATGGTGGCAGGGTGAGAAAGAACAGACTGAAACAATAAGTAGGCAAGAGAAGCAGTATTGATCTAAGGAAAACATGCTTGCACAGAATAAACTGGTGCTCAGCATGGGATATTTGCACTATGAAACTTACCTGAGATCTGAGCTACCTTTCTTTCAGTCAGACAAAACGCTGTCAATCCCACTGCCACTGAATGTTAGAGTTCTGAAAAATTTGGAATATTTCTGATTTTGGCACTTTTATTGTATCTGTTGTTATGAAAAATTCAGTACTTCAATTTTGCAGTAGTTTTTGGATCATGTTTCCAACTGAATTGAAAAGTAAGAAGAAAAAATATATTATAACAAGGTGTTCCAAAAAAATCCAACCTTAATGATTAACTGTGCATCATATTTATCAGGTCCCTTTGCTATTACGAGTATTATTGGAAATGCAATATATTTGGTGACAGTCTTTTAATTAGAGAGGTTTTAAAGGATCAGATCAATTACATTGTTTGTTTCAAAGGTAATCCAAAGTTTTAAACAGCCGGATGGTGTTGTTATCTTTAGGGTGTTTTATCTTAGTTATCTTTCTCTTTGTGCATATTATTTGTATTTAAATTGGTTGGAGGAAGAAGTTGTCTAAGTTAACAACAAAGGCTGCTCCACTTCATTCGTTTTTTTGAAAGAGTTGCAATAGTGTGAGTAAACTATGCTGTTCCTTTGAGACTAGCTGTACCATAATTCAGCTCTCTGCTTAAATAGTAGCTGAATATTAATTAGAAGTATTTCTTTGCTCCTTTTGAATTTACTGGGAATTTAAGACAGCCTAGCTATTTCCATTAAAGCTTTTTCTTCATTTTATATTTTAACATTAATTTATTAGAAAAGAACATTTTAGAATAGTTAAAGATGAATATGAAGCATTTAATCACTCTTATTGAGTTTTTACAATGATACAAAATATTACTCGAACCTTTAAAATGAGTTTGCAAGTGTTACATGATAGTCCACAAAGCAATGTAAAAAAAAATTATTTTTTTAAAAAGTCATTTAAACTGGTAAAAACAGAGCACCATTTAACCAAACATGGCATAACTACATCTACTGTACTGAATTATGACTTTTTTTAGAAGACGTATGTCTTTGAGCAAGAGAAGCCAAAGTGAATGGTGAATGAACAATGGTAATGAGAAAAAAATAGTAGTAAAAAGTATTGTGTCACATTCACCATATAATTTTTGTATCTTTGGAGAATGAGGCAAAACATGTTACAATCAATGTGAATCTTTCCAGTATTGTCACATTAGTATGAAAAGCAGGAATGTAATGATGAAATCTGTTGGTGATGCAAAACTGTCTGGCATTTTAGCAACACAGAGAACTGTAAGAATATTATATAGGAAGAAGTGAATAAAATAGTACTAGTAAAAGAAATACAGGATTACATTTAGAAAAAAAATGATATAAATGTCTGCTCTAAATCAGGTGCTCTTTTGGAAAGCACATAAGAAAATGTTTTGATCATCAGATGACTGAGACACCGTTATAACCCATCACTGAAGAAGGTTACGGAATTCTAATTCATCACTTGTGAAATATTATTTGAGTTAATATCTTTACAAAAATTGCTGGTAAGATTGCCCTTTTTTTTTGAAGATGAGACTTGATAAATCTACTAAGGAATTGCATATCTTTTATTCAAAGACTCGTAAGACTATTAAGAGTTTTTGATTTTCAAAAAATGCGAAAGGACTTGAGTATCTGAGACACCATGTTACATACCCATGCTAAGCAGAGATTCCTTCGTGCCTAAATATTTTGTGAAGAAAAGTTAAGCTTAGTATGCATTCCTTCTTAGGGCTGCTGGGAATCACAACTTGCTCTGCAAATGCTTCTATAATTTAACAGGAGTTTTGTAGAGAATAGTGCTGAAAGATGACCTTTGAAATGCACTAAATTTTTCTGTGCTGTCTTTTATGTGTAATTTATCACTACCTTGTGATCATGCTGCATAGCACTTTATTTTTCAGTTAGTCATGTGGTCTTCAATAGGACTATTCAGTGTTTGAGACATTATCCAATGTAAATTTAGTATTGCATTTCATTCCTCAGTTTGCACCGCCATCCTCTGCTTTTAAGTGACTTGTTCCTTACAGAGTGAATTCTTATGTGTATCTTAGTCCTCCCAACAGTTCATTTATATAATTTCTCTTCCCTTTCTTTTCTCTTCAGCTTTTCTCAAGACTTTCTCATTTTTTTCTTCTTTTTCTTTTATTTTTTTAATACCAAAATAAGATAGATATTGCATATTCTTACGTGAGGTATTTTCACCTATGACCAGAACAATCTTCTGCATTCACATATATAAATATAGGCCTAAATATCAAAATACTTTTTTTTAATTTTTGCATTTCAAAGTTTTCTTAATGTGTTTTGATTAGACCACCCTGACTAATGTTACATTTAATAACTTTAAAAATTACAATTACAAAAATGTGTAAAAGTGAAATAAATTCTAATATTTCTTTTCTAAATCTGAAGGGATGTTACAGTTCCTGCTACATTTTATATTGTGTTATTATAAAGACCCAGACTGCTATTCGGAAGTTCTATACCTCCCAGAAATGGACCTTAAATATATATTTGTGGAACTGGCATAATGGATAAAGATATTTAACAAGATTGATTTAAAAAGTTAACATAAAACTTTAAAAAATGCAGTGATGAAGGGGAGGTTTTCAGAGTATTCCTCCCCTGTGAATCTTTTTTCACCTATTTTTATGAAGGATTTAAAAGCAGAATGGTGCCAAAACCCCCTAGTTTTGCATCCATTGATCTGATTAATTGATGATTAAGTCATGCAAATCTAAAATAATGATGTACATGTGTATTGTTTACTGATTCGATCTGAGTAGTTGAGTGGCATTTTTCCCCCTCTTTTTGGCCTTCTGCTCAGCATTTAAGTACTATCTACCTAAGACAGTGTTTCAAAAGTCATAGAGTCTGAGTTGTGTCTACATTTGTGTTTTGTTTGTATAGATGACCACACTCTTGGAGTGGACTCTCAGATCATTCCAATTTACTGTATACTGATTAAGAACTTAGTCCTCACTGTGCAAGAATCCAGAAACGTATCCAACTCCAAGTCTGATTTTGAGAATATTAGTCCAGGTGTGTGATGGGAAGTAAAGGTGATTGCTTGTATGTTTAAAGTTAGGGATGTATAAGTAACTTCCTGAATTTTGCCCTTACTAAATATATTTCCAGGACAATGCTGGAAGCGGGATGCTTGTTACAGAATCTTTTGTGAACTGCTTTAATGAGTTCCAAAATGCACATACATACATAAATATGCATGAGGAAAAATAATTTAAATCTTTACAAATGTGCTGAATATTTGCATGGTCATTAACAAATGAGTTCCAGGCCATCCATTGAAACAACTGTAAAAACAGCAGCAGCAATCCAATCTTTTTTTTCCTCTCTTCTCTAGTAAAGGCGCACACTTCAAGATCATTAAGCTTCCTGTGTTAATATAGGACATGCTGATCACACCGATTTCCATATAGTTTAGTAGGAGAAGTATGAGGTGTCTTTCTCCCATGTACCCATATATAAATGCACACAAAAACATCTGTTTTTCTATGTGTAACAAAAGATCGTTCTGGATGTACAGATGCTATTTAAAATGTCAGTATTTATACGAAATAACAGAGAACGAGCATCTCCCTGTGACAGAAAAAAAATTAAATTATCTCATAGCATAAAAATAAATCAAATTATTAATTTCCTTTTTTTGTTCCCCAACTCCTTACTGCAATTACTTCCTGACCAACTTTCTTTAAATGATACATCTGTCTGCTTTCTGTGATGATTTGAGAGCTTTTGGACCAAAGGCTTAGATAAGCACATTAAAATGGAATCAGTAGACATATAAATAAATAAAAATAATTCTTTTTATACCTTATATTTCTATTGGGAAGAAAATAAGATAAAGATTACAGTGCTGATATCACAAATCAAATAGTCTCTCTTGCCTTTTTTTAACATAAAAATGTTGCTGTGGAACGTTTGAGAAGGTATTCAATATATTTTAAAGCCACCCACAGGTTAATAACTCAAAGTAAAATAAAAGCAGTAACTTACATTCTGTGGATCTTGACCCTGCCAACATGACTTGAAAAACCTGGCAAAAAGGTTGTCCTCTCATTGAATTGTTTGGCTCATGTTTTATGCACGAGCATGCTTTGCTTCAGCGTTTGGCATGAATGCCTTCCTGTTTCACCTCAGGGATAAATGCATCCAGGGCAACAGATAAAAAAGAGCAGAGTCCCACTTTCTGTTACAGTTTGAGATAACCTTCATGAAACTACTACTGTGGGTCAAAATCTTATTTTTATACCTGTCTGCACTTTTTTTTAGCAATCCTCATTGAAAGTCCTTTTGCCTTTTGGTCTAGAACAGTCCGTTCATTTCAGGAGTGCTTAATTATCATCTGTGCTGTGTTTGGGAACTCATAATAGATTCTTCCTCCTGGCCTGCCGCTGACTAGATGATGTTTGGCCATGCGTTCTGGCGCACGGCTTTTGGTGTTGCAATGACTCAGTGGAAATGGTGAAGTGTGCCTTTCTTTCTCAGCGTGCTTCCTCCTGAGTAAGCGTCATCTGTTTTTTGCATTTGTCCATTACTTTCTCTTGGGGAATACTGCTTTCATGTCATAAGCCTGAAACTTCTCTGATGTTGATGGAAATTCTGAACAACTTCACAGTAGCGATGTGTCCATCCTCTTCTACAATCTGCTGGGCTGTGAGCCTGCTCCTGACAGCCTGTAACTTACATGTTGAGCCGACATTAAGCTTAAAGTGTATTCTAGAGTGGTGTAGAGTGGTGTAGATACAAACCAGAGTATATGTGAGAGGATGCTTTCTGGTATGCATTTGCAATCTGATCCTGAGAAAGAGATAAAAAATAAATACAAGACAATTTGAATGCTGAACAGTTCTGGCAGAGGGAAAGTGCTGGAAAGACAGTGGTTTGTTTCCAGGTAGATCAGCACCTTTTGGTTCATTGAAGAAGAATGGAAAAATTATGCTGTTGTAGACTGTCATACCTCTATAGATAGACTATTTCCCTTCTTTAATACTACAAAGCCTATGAACCTAAACTTTAAACTCTTTCTAATCTTCTGCATATGTATTATAAATGCATAAACAGCTTTAAGGGGTTGGATATGAACCAGTAAAAGCCATTAAAAGTCACATATTAGATCCATGCTTTAAATCATTAAAAAAAGCACAAAAGCAGTATACTACAACGTAAGTTAAGTATGCACCACAGTTCCATCCTTCATTTTTCCAGTGTAAGACAGAAGTTTCTTGTTACCTAAATATAATTCGTCCAAATCTCTTTTCATGGGTGATTCATAAAACTTCAACAGAATCCTGTAAGACACATACAATATACCTGAGATCTTGGAACAACTTTTTTAATGTTATTCAAGTCTCTTAGGGAAATATGTATCAACATACTTTGTTAAAATAAGTATTAAATTACAAAGCCCACAGTGCTGCTATTGTAAATATCAAAAACCAAACCTAACTTATTATCTTGCAGCTTTCACCCTGAACGGACTGAAAAGATTTTTTCAAATCATCTATACCAGTGTGTAAGCTAGCTTTGAAATGCAGCTCTCTTTGCAGCTAGACCCCCCATGAAAGCAGAATTACAGTAACAACTAAGACAACAGGGTGAACCTCAGGCAAGCAGTACTAACTGTATTAGAAATTTGGCTGATGGGATTTTACTGACTAGAAATTGTGTGACTCATGGTTTTGAAATTCATCCAAGCTAAATGCCTAAAACATGACTTAGCAATATTGTTCCTGAGTATTCATGTTTGCAACCTTTATTTTATCTAGAAAAATTTAAGATTCATTAATTTATTAGCAACTTAGTTGCTATGATGTTGTGGATACAAACCATACACTGATTATACATAAGTCTGGGTTTTTTTTAGTATGCAAAATGTCATTGTCTTCCAGTTTAAGCTACTTGGTCTTCATGGAGTGTATCTAAATCTCAAAAAGAATCTGTGCATAATTTCATACCACCACCATGTCCCAGTCCCAGCTTTCAGGTTTCAACAGGCCAGCATGGGGTACAATGATAAAAGAAGCTAAAAGAAAAAAAGTAAACTTGTGTATGTGCAGAAAACAGGATTAATTTGTTACTAGCTTATACATGGAGAGGAGAGAGTCTAAATAACAAGTTTAGTCCACTTTTAACAAAATTACCGTATTTAGGATGTCTGAAGTTCTTCTGCATTTGAGGTTCTTCATATTTTTCTGCAGTCAGAGAAGTTGAGTGGTATTTCCTTCAAGAAATTTCCCCTATATCTTTTTGTCTTCATATAAGATTGGAATCATTTGTTTTGCCAAAAATCCTAAATATTGGATTTTTCCAGAAGACCAGGTTAAATACAGACCACATTTAAAATGTGCGAACAGTGTCTTCTCTAAAAACTGTAAAATAAGAAATCTAATGGCACTAGTCTAATATTGTATTCTTCAGTGTAGAACCCTGCATCTGTGCAGCATATGACTGATGTTAATGGATCACTACTATTTTGCAGGGTGCAGAGGTTTATCTTGGAAAACTGTATTGCAGACTTACTGCTTTAGAGTGCACATGATTCATTATCTTGAAGAATTCCTCCAACAAAAGCTCTATTAGGATGTCAGACAAATAAATGATGGTGTTGATCTTGAACTTTGCAAGCAAAAGATAAAATTCATCTGTGGTGTTTTAGTGACCTGCTTCACCTTACAAAGTATGTTATTCTAGTTGCTTTTCCTTTGAATGTGAAACTTATTGACACTAACATTATCTGACTGCCCATTTGTCTTGTACACAGGAGGTCAGGTCACAAAAATAGATTAAAACTTCTAATTTTTTCTTTTCTACTCATCCAATTAATATATATACGTATATACATATATAAATATATATATGATTAATATCTTTTGGGAGATTCAAAGAATTCTGTGGTAGACCTAAACTTTTTCATGTCCTCCAGCATCTCACTGTACACAGAAAAACTTGTTTCAAGCCAACATTACAATATAATTACAAATATATTTTTAAGTCACAACTGTATTTGGAAGATGGTGTCTATAAAGAATGTCGTGGACACAGAATCACAGAATATCTGAGTTTGGGAGGGACCCCTGGTGATCACCTTCCCTGCTTGAAAATGGATCAGGTAGGGCAGGTTGCTCTGTCATTTATGCACACTGAGAAGATCCCCCTGAACATTCTCTTCTCCAGATGAAACGGTCCAGATCTCTCAGCTTCTTCTTGTACAGATGATGCTCCAGTCCAGTGATCTTTCACTGGACTCACTCCAGTATGTACGTGTCTCCCAGACTGGGACACAGCACTCTGGACATGTCTCACCAGTACTGAGTAGAGGGAAGGATCACCTCCCTCGACCTGCTGGCTATGCTCTTCCTAATGCAGCCTAGGACGCTGTTGGCCTGCCACAAGAGGACGTTGTTAACAGAACATCACTATAAACAAAATCCACAAGTGTGAATGACAAATCTATTTCTTTTTTAACTGTGGCTTGAAATAAAACAGAACAAGACAAAGTTAATTTTTAAATAAATTAATTAAATTCTTTGTCTCTAAACATAAAATTAATATTTCTGTTTCGATTTACTGTGAATAATTAATCTACAGAGAATGAGTATATAAAGTTCATTAATTTCTTTATATAATTTGGTGGTGTGGATCATGGTTTTCATCCATCTATCCAGTACTCACTTGGTCTGTAAGACAAAAACTCTGAACGCTGTGTCCCTGACTTTTTGCCCTTTCTCTTAGATTTGGTTTCTGACAAAAATATTTATAGTTTACTAGGTTTTTCCCGGTAGACTCACTACCACTGACTTTTGTCCAGCTCAAGTATCCAAATCAAACAGACATTGAGATCAGCTATTAAAAGCTTAAACCATCAACCGTCCTTCAGCATCTATTCCTCCCTTGAAAAATCAAACATTCATGTGGAAATATTCTGTCCATCCAAAACCTCTTCAATGTTAGTTCAGTGCTTATATGACAATAGAGAACAGAACTTACATGGGTATGTATAGTTCGGTTTCAATATAATATTAAAACACAAAAACCCATCCAAGAATACAATGGATAAACGTCCAATGTAATTACTTGCACTGAAAACATTCTGAATGTGACCTTCTTTAAGTTGAGGTTGCAGTAACTGTCATGTTTGATGCAATTGTACTGTCAAAGAAATGTTGACCCCAATGAACTGTAAAATCTACCACAATAGGTGTATGTTGGCCCCAATGAGCTGTACAATCTACCACAATACGTGTATAAGTACATTTGTAAATACAGAATTGTTATGCTAATTGTTCCAATATTTGGATAAGGCAGAGCTCTAATGGTGGGTCATTTTATAAGTAAATTGTTGTTTCACAGTTTTTTCAAGTGATAGTAATGTCTTCTGGGGGAAGACTGACCAATTCGAAACAAATTAGTATTTTCCAAGCCAGCATATTGGAAAAGTTGTCTAGAATCTAAGGCTAATATTGCTATTCTTGCCCCACCCCCTGCCCCCCTCCCAGCTTTTCAAATCTGATGATTGTAGGACTGACATGTATTTTATGCTTGATGGATGAAAAGAGACAGTAAAAGGCAAGATGAGCTAATAACAGTAAAGTCTGTATTGAATCAGAAATGTATTGAGGTACTGAGAGGAATCAAGACATGTGCTTCAATCATTAGAGTTTGTCACAAGTGAGATTTGTTGGTTGATGTGCTGTCAAAGTACTGAGAGAGAAAGGTTTTATAACAAGCAGCAAGACATGCAGAAAAAGCAGTTTAGGACTCAAAGGACTCAGTATAAATAGAAGTTATAAAGTGAAAAAAGTAATAAAGTTGGCATCAAGAGAAGGACACTATTGATCTAGACAAAAAAAAAACTTTTTCAGACACCTTGAAAAATGATCTTCTTAGTTTTTACTTTCTTAAAATCATTACTTTTTATAACTAAATGTTTCTTCACTTCTCACTTGGAAGAGGAAGGCTTGAAAATGCTCAAACTGCATGTATCTTTGAACACTATTCTTACCCTACCTATTTGTTCTTAAAGCATAACACGTTATTTTACAATTCTGGATGTAATCCAGTTCTGAATTGGTCTGCATATATGTTTTCTTAAATATACACCTGGTTACATGGAAGAGGTTACCTAATTTATAGCTACTGGTAAAGCTCTTCTCACTTTGCAATGAAAATTCTGGGTATTTCACTACATTGCAATAAACTTGAAAGAAATCATTGTGGTTTTCTGAGAAAATTTAAGAAAGTGAATTTTCTGACCTAAGAGTTTATCCTTCCAGCACGGTTTTGGAGTGTGCAGTATCACTCACAAATTCCTGCATGTTCCTTCCACCCCATAACATATGCCCCCGCCACTGCTAACACCTTGCCACCTACACCCAATCCGGGCACCAAAAGACAACCCAATAATAACACACAATTGAGAGACCTGGTGGAAGAAGAACAGTCAATCAGGTACAGTGGTACCATAGTACCACCTTTTTAAGAATCAAGTGGGACATACTGGTGCAAGAGTGGCACTGTCAGCCAAGGATTATATAAGCTGTGGGATGGTGTCGGAAGAAAGGAGAAGAACTCAGGTGACCTTTTGAGTGGACGCCCCAGTTTCTAATAGTAAAATCTGTCCGAGGGTTGCACTATGTGCTTCTTATCAGGACGAAAATAATGATCAGAAAATGTGAAATGAGATTGGACAAGCTACAAGTATTAGAGAAAAAGTGATAGTGCAGGATTTCAGCTATTTCAGTAGACTCAATCAATGTCTTATGAGGGTATGATGCAGAGATAAAAATTCAGACTCAATAAATGACTGTTTACTGCAACGTGTCTTAGACCACTTAGAAAAAGAGACTATTTGGAATTTTTGGCCTGAGAGATGCACAAGACCTAGGCCAAGAAGGATCAGTGGGAGAGCTGCACTGTAATAGAAATCAAAGTGCAATTATTTTTAAGAGTGCAGTGGGAGAGAGCGAGACAAATAAATCAAGCAAATTGATACTTGATTTCAAGAAAGAGAACTGTGAAGAAAGAGAAATTTTCAAAGACAAAATGGAGTTGTTCAAAAAGCCTGCATCCAGCACGAAGGCTGTTATAAATGCTGTGTTAGAAGTCCAGTTAGAATGTGTGCCATAACTCAACAAGAAACCAAAATGGTCCAAGTGTCCCTTGCACGTCTTCCTGGGAAAGTTAAGAGAAGACTGTTGCAGCTAATAGTTTGACCTCTCAAAAAGTGAAAGCTTGCCGAAATAAGAAGAAAAGGAATACAGATAAAAATGTCAGGTGTGTAAAGAAGAAATTTAGACACCTAAACCAGAAAGGTCAGACCTAAAACCTTGCAAAGCATGCTCAAAGTAACAGTAAAACAATACTTTAAACACATCAAAAGTAGGAAGCCAGCTAGGGAATCGGTGGGAATGTTTGGGGTTAAGAGCTTATGCCAGGTGATCAGGCCATATCTAAAAATATCAATAAATTATTTGTTTCGAACTTGATCCTGGTTGAAGGTGTGTGGCAGGGACCAACAACCAACCTATTCTTTTTCTGTAGCAGAGAGGTCAGAGAAGCTAGATAAAATTGAAGTAAATATACAGGAACTATTATGTCACCTGCATGAGTCAGATGTCAGGAAATCGTCACAACCAGATGGCATTCAGTCAAGAGTCCTAAGGTCTCAAATATGACGCTGCTGGTCTGCTAGCTGAAGTGCATGACCTAACATTACAAACAGCCACCACCAGAGCACTTTCAGTTTGACAATGTTAACTCTACAAAAACTGACAAGGATGGGATTCTGGAAAACAGAGACTGATGATGGATTTTTGTCACTGGTATGATGAGGAATCTATAATAAACAAAAGCTTTACAATCAGTATGGCTTCTGCTAGATTGTGTCGTGCCAATAGGAAGTGTCAGTGAAAAGTTTATGAAGGGGATTCAGTGGGCATAAGTATTTGGATCTTCAGAAACATTTGAGAAGATTCCATAGTAAAAGTTACAAAAGGGACAAATCTGCCAAGGGATTGGAGAAAGATCCTTCAATGGATTCAAGTTGCTTAAAGGACGGGACACAAAGGCTTAGGATATAATGGTCTCTCTTCAGGATGGTTTCTTAAGGATGACTGCGAGTACGAGCTTTGTTTAATGACTTCACCGGTAACCTGGAGAACAGTCACAGATGCCACAAGGCTCTTTTAGGTTTTCAAATGTTGTGTCAATGTCAAAGAACTGCAGAAGAGCCCCACAAAGCTGAAAGAGCAGGTAGAAAGGTGGCAGATGATCTTCATAAAGGCAAACCTAAGGGAATCTCCAGGGACAACCAACCTCCGCATCAACCACGCTGAACTGGAACTGGCAGGTACAATCTGGAAGGAGATCTTGAAATCCTCTTTCACAGCTCTCTGAAATCACTGGCTTGATGTGTCAGAGCAGCCCAAAAAGCCGACAAAATCCTGAACGTCACCAGAAAAGATATTGAGAGCAAGACAGAGAGCATAATTTTGTGACTGTGTGTAACCATGGTGCACCACCTCCTAAGTAATGTCTGCAGTCATGGTCTCCACATCCCAGAAGTTTGCAGGGGAATGAAAGAAGTTGCAGAGATGGGCAACTCAAATGGTTGAGGCGATGGAGCAGCTACCTGATGAAGTGAGGTTAAGGAGATTGAGACTCCTCCGTTTGGTAAGGAAAAGACTGACAGGATATGACTTGGGTTTGCAAAATCATGCAGGTAGAGGATCAGCTTAAGACAGATACTTCACTAAAGAAATGATCACTAAAGGTTCACTAAATACTACAATACCAGAAGCAGGGGCATGCAATGAAACTCACAGGAGATTAGTTCAAAATAGGCTCAGTGATGTACTTCTTTACACAGCAGGTAGTGATTCTGAAACGTGCTGCCACACATGGAGACAGAAAATATTAGCAGACTCAAAAAGAGATTATACACATTTCTGGACAAAAGGTTCACTCCTGTCTGATGAAAGACTTTTTTATTTTATTTGGATTTTTTTTGGACATACAGGATACAAACTAATCTTTACTGTGCATAAGTCATTCTAACTAGATTTACTAACACTACCTTTGTGCATAAAAATATGAACATTACTAATTATTTTCCCAGATTTAGTCTGGAATCTTTTAATAGAATAATGGATTAAAGGAATCCTTAGCAGGTCATCTACTCTATTTTCTCTGCCTAATACAAGAAAACATACCTTCACCGCTACTGGCAATTGTTTCTTTGTTGCTGCATGTGCTACATCCTCTTCCAATTTAGTCTCACAATGAATCATCTTTACAGTTGCAATGCTTTTTTTCCCATTATCTAGTCAAAGTGTTTCTTCTTCCTTCTATTTAGTCCTTTCCTTGTGGTCTAACCTGTTTGGACATAGAAAATAATTCCTTTTTCAGCAATTTTTCAGTAAGTATTTCATTGCTGAACATATTAATGAAAATCTTCCAAACCTCATTTGATGCATTCTTCCTGGCCTGCAATGTATTAAATAACAGTTCTTTGCACATGATTTGTCAATTAGTCTTATATTGTCTCACAATACCATGACCGTGTTTTTGTGCATCACACAACGACCTCATAAGAAGCTCATTTTTATTGTCTCTTAGTCAATATCTACCTCTTGACTTCTTCTTCCAGTCCTAAGTCTGTTGTTTTACTGTCATAAATGAGGTTAGTTTGACACTTTGATGCTTCTGAGATGCTGATAACTGCCCAGTTTATTACCATACATGCACTTACAAGTTTGCTTATTTTTCCATTGTTCTGCTAAAAATTTAAATAAGGTGGTTAAGACCATAATTCCATGGATCCTTGCCTTAAAACAAGGCATGGAGGCTTCCAAGCATTTTAAATTATTATTTGTTTTCCAATGGCATGTCAGTAGAATATCACACAGTCTTTCATTAATTTGATACGTTCCATATACAGTGTTCTATTTACATCTTCTATTAAAATGATCTAAAATAACCTGGTGTACTTATAATCTCTAAATCATTTATATATGGTATTACTGTTCAATTTCTTGGAACAAAGAAATTTTCCTCAGCTGGAAAACATGTATCAGAAGACAGACTTAATACTAGTCAAGAGGTAAATTTTTACCAGCTGTCTGATATTAGTCATTTATTATAGGTGCACATTCAAACAGGTTAGAGAAGTGAACTAATTGTAAGGATCTGGAATTAAACTATCCTTGCCATTGAATACATCACTATATTATGTAGGTCAACTTCTTTACTGTGAGACCATGATATTCTTGAATAACTAATTGAAATACAGAAAATATATTTGTATTTAAAATGACTAACTTTATGAGAAAAATACTGTATTTAATAGCTTTTTGAAGGAAAAAATCTACATCACCATGTAGTACACTCTTTTTATGATTTTTAAAATGTTTCAATAGAATGTTATTATCGAGATAAATATTCTCAATACTCTGCTTCATGGTTACATAATTACAGTTGAGAACAATATCAGCCGTGTAAATAACAGCTCCATACTGTAAAGTACCATGATATTTGCAATCAAGAAACTAAGCACTTTAATGGAGTATGCCCTGATTCCTGTCCAGGTTGTGCACTCAAGATTTCTTTCCAAAGAGGATAGAGTTTGGTGTGTGTCCTGTGCCCTGTTCTTATTCTGATACAGAGTTGGGATAAACCAGGGCACATTTTCTAGGTAAAGATTCTTACAGACTCATCTTAGTTCTCTGTTTCAGACCAAGAAGTGGTGTCTTCTGTTAATATGAAGAGAGATAAAAGCACAAAGGTAAAACAAGATTAAAAGGGAGTCAAAATCTTCAGGAAGATAAATTGGAAAAAAGGTTATGATTGCTATATGGTGCCTAACATTCACTATTGAAAGGCTTAGGATAAAATGCACTCTTGGTGACAAATCAGGCTTAAAGAGATAAGAAGAGTACAACCACTCTATGTCTATCAGAAGGATCATTTCCAGGGCTGAAACAGACACCTCTTTCTATTCCTGTTGTTTCATAGGTTTGACTGAGAGTCATTGCTTTATTAGTAATATTATGATGTAGTCTGTCATTTACTAAAGTTAAGTTGAAATCGCCAACTTTTTTTTTCAAACAAGACATCAAACAACGTTCCTTAGTTGTCGTTGAGTTCTGACTGTTAAAATGGATCCAAACAGCAATTTAGATGTGTTTGTTTGACCTACCTGTATGCAGACACATCTGCTTTTCGTTAAAGTAAATGTTTTCAAATAGTTGGATAGACCTTACAAAAATATTCATACTTCAGAAGAAAGCACTTCTGTTGTTTTAGTTTTACAGCAACACAACCCATAAATAAAGGATTGGAGGTTAGAGTTCAATACTTCTATGAAAAAATTTAGTGAAATCTTCATCAAGGAAATGTTTATTGTAAAAGCAAATCAAGTGGATCTCACTGTGTCTGTTTAGCTCTGTGATGATTATAATTCTGCAATTGCTAATAAATTTGACATTTCCTAGAATAGTAGAAGAATAAATATTCCCTATATATTTTGGTGCACTTAAAAGTGATTTATGCAATGACTTATGCACAGTAAAGATCAGGTTGTGTCCTATAAGTCCAAAAAAAAAATCCTAATCAAATAAGTCTTTCATCAGACAAGAATGTTAGACAGAAAGGATATGTGTCTCTTGTTTCAGAATAATCGTGAAGTAAAAATGACCTGGAAGTACAAATTTTGCTGATAAAACTCCACGGTTTTCCTCCACTGCAGAGCTATTCAATGATTATGCTTGATTCTAAGTCAGAGGTCAAACAGGAGATTTATCTGAATAATAGTCTAATTTAATCTCCTTCAACAGAATTTGAAATCTAAAATATCAGAGATTCAATCAATTTGTTTATACCTTGCAGCTGATGTCAACTCAATTGATGTGTTCTGACTTACTTTGTGCCACTCCACTTGGTTACCTTCTGAAGCAAAAAAAAAGAAGAAAACGTAACTGTCACTTCAGCAACAGCAGGAACATCTATTGTTTACTGCCACATGTCTGTAGACGTGACAACTTCAGAAGTAAAAATTACGAAGAATTTTTAATTACCAACATGTAAATGTTTCAATTAGAAATGGTGACATCTGAATATTATTAATGCAGAAACAGATACATTAGTTATGTGCAGTATATTTCTATTTTTATATAATAAATTTATTAATGTTAAGTAGTATTCTCCCGTTGAAAAGGGGGCAACTCTTGAAACAATTCTTTTAGGAAGATGTTCATTTTATCTGTAGGAAAACATCTTGTTCAGTGGTCACTGAAGTCAATAGAATCCAATCTTAGCAAAATCTAAGAAAATATAAGAATCTAGCTACAAAACTGATGGCCTAAATTGCGTTTTATTTGTCCAGCCACTATTGTATATCGCCTATGTCCCATATATGTTCTTAGGGAGGGAGACGTGTGATTTCTACCATTTAAAGGTACTTTTTTGAAATTTGCTTGTACATGTTTTTGGGGAATGACTTTTAGAAATTGACCCAATATTAAGAAACAAAGTCATTTTTAAAATATTTACAATGAACTGCAATTATGTTTAGTGGAACCAAAAAATCTTTCAGAATGGGGTTTTAACCTTTTTTTTTTTAATTTTGAAAAAAATTATATGGAAAAAGTTAAAAATTAGTGTATAACTTTAGGTGTGCTCTTTTGAACAGCACAAGCTTAGTCACTTTAAGCTTTCTGCAAGAAGGCTCTCAAAATATACTCCTGTGTTACAGTAGGAGGAGAGTAACCTAGAGATCATGTAGAACAAGTAGAATTATAGGCCTGAAGAGTTTATTTTGAACTTCCCAGTACCCATCCTGAAATGCTACCTCCACCTCTGTGGCAGATTACTTTTACCCGAATAAGTTTTCAATCTAAAATAGCCTGAATTTTCTCAGAATCTGTGATAAGGTCTCAAATGCAACTTTTCTCTAAGACATTAGGAAAAAAATACTAACTTGGAAGGAGGAAAATGGCAGGAAAGACAGGTTTTCTGAAAGATAGGGAAACTCATTGAGTTAAGTTGGATACCTGCATTGCTACCATGAAGGACAATAAAAACCCTATATTGTTTATATTTGGATGACATATCAGGAAGATTAAAGTTGTATTTTTGGATGAAATTACCTCCTTTGATTGCTTTCCCTCTTTATCATGTTTCATCATACTTAAACTGTCATATAGACTTCCAGAGTGGGAGCTGTCCATGTTGACACATCATCACTGGATCAGTCTTCTAGAGCTATTATTTCATTAATGTTTTCTATCTCATTTCCTTTTTTCATGTCAAAATCACAAATCCAAAGAATTCCTCAGTGAGCTTTATCTGTGAGATAGCAGTAAGACCGAGAAGCAGAAACCTTACTTGTATGTTTATGACATATCCAACCTTAGGTATATTTGTAGAGATAGTCCATTTTGGCTTATGAACCACTGAGAATAAAAAACACAGTGACAATCACCTTAGAAGTTTCTTCAGGGAAAGAAAAAGTTTTCATAAGCTACTATTTTGTGGAAAAAAAAAAAAAAGGTTGTGTAGAGGGAATCAAATCTGCATATCAAACTGGGAGCGTTGGCTGACAGTCCAGCGTGACCTGNTCTTTTCAGTGGTTCCCAGTGACAGGACGAGGGGCAACGGACACAAGTTAGAACATAGGAAGTTCCATTCAAACACAAGAAAATACTTCTTTACAGTGAGCGTGACAGAGCACTGGAACAGGCTGCCCAGGGAGGTTGTGGAGTCCCCTTCTCTGGAGATTTTCAAGACCTGCCTGGATGCAGTCCTGAGTAATGTGCTCTAGGCATTCCTGTGTCAGCAGGGGAGTTGGACTAGATGATCTCTGGAGGTCCCTTCCAACTCTAAAAATTCTGTGATTCCATGATCTGCCGGGGTTTGCTTGCATTGCAGATTCTAGACATAGTCACCATGGACCAAATATCCATGCTATGATGAGAATCATTGGAAAAAGTCAGAGCTGATGCTGGGAGACCCCAGATCAAAGACGTTTGTGGTTGGTTTTTCAGCTTCTTTAATTTGGAACAGTGGCAGCCAGTCTAATTCGTCTACTTTCTTTCCCCCTCTCAACCCTGTTCACAAAATCTTTCCCACCTTATTCTTCTCTCAAAAGGCAATGCTCCATTACATTATAGTTATGACTTTCCTAGAGGGGTGTCCCGCTCTGCATAGGAAAATTGCATCCTCTCATCTCAACTCATATATATGTGAAGAATCAGTTTGGACTTATACTACCCGATCAGATTCTGTGTCTAGTCAGTGTTTACAGGAGTCCTAAGCCCCCTTCAGAGAAACACCCACATGTTTAAGGACTGCCATGAATGTAGGTAGACTTAAGCATGTGCAGAGCTGTTTCCTTTCCACGTTATGTCATTGTGTGAGACATTCTGCCCATCACCTGTTCTACTAGGCTTACTTAGTTCCTCCATTTCTGGTATGGGTGAATACTTTGCATTCACCATCATTTTTCACAAACACTCCTTTTCCCTGCTGCCTTGCTGGCTGAGTCTACAATTCCAACTAAGCTAAGTTCAGCTGGGTTTCTTTTTCTGCCCTCTCTGACTCGTATTTTCTTCCTTACTCTTTACCCACCAGATCTTTCTTTTCTTGTCCCAGCTCATTGCTTCCACCATTTCTGGCTCACTGCTACATTCTCCATTGTTTTCCTGAACTTCTCTTCTTATTCCTGCTGGTCCTTTGCATCATTTCATTACTTCTGTTCAAATCTAGCCTCTCCAGAGAGTCTGAGACATTGTCTCACTTCATCCTCCCACCACAAATCTATCACTCCCCCAGCTGTCTCCTACTGCATACATAGGGATCCAAGGATAATAGTGTATGTGATTATATATGTATCCTAGTGAATCAAGCAACCTGAAAGCTTTCCTCTGAAATTATAAAAAGTGTGGACTACTGATTTAGCTTAAAATATTCCTTCTTCAATTTTTCCTTTTTGTGTGTGAAAGTATTACATAAACAGTGGGGGACCAGAGATTTGACTGCATGACAGGAACCAAAGAAATAAACTCCAGCAGGGTGCTGCTGCCAGATGAATGAAAATAGAAAGCTGAAAAACATACATTTTTTTTTTCTTATGTGAGTGATGCAGAGGAAATTAAAAAAATGGAAAATTTCCTGTCTCCTCTTACAAAGGTTTTGGTATCATATATTAGGCCAGGTAAGAGAAAAATGTATCTTTTAGAAGAAAATGCACTTGTTTGGGGATTGATTTTAAAAGACTCTTTTCCCTTAACTCTAAGTTTCTTCTGGTATGAGTCACGACTTCCCTTTGATACCAGTTGCATGTAAGGTGCTGTTGGCTTCTTGTTGGAAAATACTTTTGTCATCCTATTTCCTCCAATCTTATCTGGACATTAAAGTAATTTTTCTCAGTCTTCTGCCACTTACCAGAGAGCCTTCATGATGGTGGTCCATGTGTTCCAATATATTGTCTTCAAGAACGGTGAGCACTTGATGTTTAATAAAAACATACAAGCTTTTAAATGATCTGCTGCCTCTTCCCCAAAACATGCCCTGGAAGAAGTCCTAGTTCCTCACAGATTCCTCGCAAAAAATTTTTAAAACCTGAAACATGAGATTTTTAACCATTCTACAATTCATTTTTGTATTGATTGTATAAATACCCTATAGCACACAATACTTTACCTGCATAACACATAGTAACAATAACTTGTACTGTCCAGCTATCTGTGAGAAAAAAAATCCATATAATTCTACTTTAATTTTCTCCTGTATTTATTTTTTATGAGACAGATGGAGAAATAGTATACAAAACTGATATTAAGTTTGGAATTTCTTACATGATGGTTGATCTAAACATATGCCTTTACCAGTATGGAACAGCTTCTGTGCTAACTAGATAGAGCTCTGTGCTTCTTCAGATTGCATATATCTGTTGCTTTAAGGTAAAATATTCGCAGGTATTCATGAGTCACCCTTGTGCACGATATGAGTTATCTTCCATCACCACTGGTTTTTTCGATGAAGCCCAGAAAGCAATTATGATGCATAGTGAATATAGTGAATCACAATTTTTCTAGAAACTTTTTGTCAGAAAAGAGGTGTTAGAAAAGGGGATGGAAAATTACATCATAAATAGATCCAAAAGGGCATTTTAATTGACATATTTAATTATATAGGATACAGAAGTAACCAAAAGTTTGTGAATGGAGAAATTTCTTATCCTTCAAGATTCCCCACTGAACATAATCGTGTTTACCTATGTTTGGTAGAAAGGTCAATATTTGATGTGTGTTTTTAAAAAAACAGATTTCTGTCCTTGTATCAAGTCTTCTTTTTCAAGCTCTTGTACTGAAAACTAAAACATTAAAACAATTTCCAGATTTTAATCAAAGTCAGAATATTGCATGTTACCTCCAAAAATAGATTTTCAAAATTAGCAGCCAAGAAGAAACTAAAGTGAGCTATTTTCTTTTTTTAAATAATAAGTTTAAAAAGTCTTTGTTTCTGCTCTCAACTTGTGCTACATCTTAACATCTGGGTAATTATGCAAACCTGTAAATTACATTTTTCCCCTCTGAGTTAATTGGCATAAAATTATAATGAAAAGAATTCAAAACCTCAGTGCAAAATTATAGTCTCATAAAATGAAATTGTAAACATACTGATTAGCATGTAAAATTTTAATGAGACTGTGTTTTGATAGAAAAATCTTCAAACTGAGAGGTGTGCAGCAACTTTCAGCAAATATTTTGCTTAATTAATGAATTTCAATAATTGATAGTTTTACCCTAGACTTAAGTACCATTACTGAAACCACCTCTCTCTTCTTCTTTTTTAATGAGACTGCTGTAAAGAAGTGTGAACTTCTTTAAAACATACTCCCTTTCTTCTGAAAAGATTTGGTACAAGAAAGCTGACGTCCAAGTGAAAAACAGAAGTGTAATTAGTGTTTTCTATGTTTATTCTAAGGCCAATTGCTCTGATAAACCGTCACTGGGGATGCGGGAGATCTCAGAGTTATAACCTCTGAAAAATCCAGAGACATTGCAACTTTGACCCTAGTGGAGCTTCTGCCTTATAGTACAGCTGTGGTCCTCTTTCACAGGATTATAGGTGAATGTTCTTGCCTATGCTCAGAGACAGTAGTTCTGCTCCTAGCAATGTGCACCATCTCTGACTTGCAGGCAGCAGTAAGATGCCAGAAATAGTTTTTACCTAATTCAAATTCATTTCTATCTCAGGAAAAGTGCATATAGATATTTCCTCTTTAGTGCAGTTCATCTTTCCATTCGCACCATTGCAGGCTCTTGGGGAGGGACAGATATAAGTATTTTAGGTTTGGTCTTCTAATTGTGTTGGAATCAGTCATGAGAGAATGCAAGTGCTCTTGAAACACTTTCCTAATAGTTCCCTCCTGCTTAACAGTTTCGCATTAATGTTATGTGGAAAAAAAAAAAATACATCTATGTGGCTGCATGAGTTGTATATTCTAAACTTGAACAGGTTGTGGCATTTTGTGCCATATGTTATGCATGTCAGTGAAGTGAAGGGCATGCCTTGTCACATCGTATCCCATAATGACTTTTTGGGAGTGAAATATCATTTCCAGCTGAGGTGAGCCTTTCACTTCACTGATCTGCAAGTTACATGTCTCAAGTAACACATCTGTTTTTGGAAACTAACCTCCTGTTAAAGAAAAGTATAACTTGACAGAAACTCTAGTATTTGGTTTATGAGACCCTAGATTTTAACAACATATAGAACTTCCTGATAGAAATTGTCCAAGATTAAAGTAATTTCATAATGGTCCAGTTGTCCTGATATTATGTAAGTGACAAGAGCTTTCTTTCTGAAGGGTGATTTCAAATAGCTGAGATAGATAAGTTTACAATTAATGGAAAAAAATCGGCTTGGTTCTTGTCTGACCTTCCAGACTCTAGATGGATTTCCCAAAGCAGGTGAGAAGAAATTGCCTATTTGCTGCTTGTGAGTCATATCAGAAAGTAAATTTTCACTTTCAGAAAATAACATAAACAGTCTGATTATTTGTAAGCTTGTGGAAGATGCTAGCTAATGAATTTCAAACATCATCCAGATCTTCTAATTTATCACGTGAAATGACTAGGGCACAGTCTAGTTAGAGACCAGGTAGTCCTGAGGGGTTGTGTAAAACAGCACTCAAACATAAGACAAAAATTTTGGCAGATTTGAAACATTTACAATTGATTTATATCAGTTGTGCTTTGGTTAAGGAAGCCAGCTGCTAAGTTCTGGGTGAAGGGGAGTGTTAGTGGCATGGCAGTGTTCTTACCTGATTGCACTCTATTGGAATAGTTTTGCTTGGAAGCCATTGTGGTACTGATTGCCCAGATTTAATAAAACAGGGAACAGTATCCCAATTAGCCATAGATGAATAAATGGTTTTGTGATGTTTTTATCTGTCTGGCAGAAAGGTAGCTAAGTATAGTTACAGCAATGGATTGCATTAATACTGTGGGATCCAAATGCTTCATTAGAATAAAATAAAGTAATGGTCGATAGGTCTTCTGAGTGCCTCCTTCAGACGTGAACTCTCATGCCAAAGTTTTGAGTTTCATCTACTGTGAAACAGCTGAGTGTCCTGAAAGCATCGCTAGACTCTCAGACTTGGGACTATCAATGTACCTGTAGAGTGGGGTGTTTCTTGGAAGAGTCCTCAAAAAATGCCCTCAAAACAGAAAAGCAAGTGGCTTAAAGGTTACTTAATTTTTATTAGCACTATTGGTATGTTTTTGAGGAATTATGCTATGAGTGAAGAGGAAGAAAAAGTTTCCATGTATGTCTGCGATAAACCAGGGGATCATGATAGCCATGGAAAACATAATCTGAAAAACTAGCAATGCACTGTATCGCTGTCATTCTGCAGAAATAAAAATGTCTTGAATATCAGACTACAGTTTGAAACATCTTTTTATCTTTGGTTTACCTCAACTAGTAACTGCAGGATTTGGTGTGGATGGAAGCTTTTCAGAAGAGAGTTACTATGAGCAGCAGTCTTCCTTATTAGTGGGAATCTTTCCTGGGGCATCCTAGTAGAAAATAGATATGATATAGAAGAAGTGGATTTTATAATTCTGTTAGTTTCAGGGGGTGGGGGTAGTGTTTGCTTGATTTTAATGTTTGAGTTTAATTTATATGTGCTTTTATGCTTACATAAAGGCAAAGCATGGTTGATAGGTATAGTAGAAATCTTGACTGATCTTTAAACAAAGTCACAACTCTATTAACATTTTTCGTTTTCATTATTCAACAAGCATAAATAATTCTTTTAAGGAAGAGAAGTAATGTCCATTTCTAGTTAAATGGCAGTAATAAATGTTTCAGAATTATCATTTTTAATATCAGACTGGATCAAATAAAATACAGGATCAGAAAATATTCATTCCTTCAGTTTATAAAATGTTAATAAAAAATTTTGTAAGTTTGTGTGTAACATTTTTAAGTTTGTAAAAAAATTACTTTTCTCAAGATTGTTCTAAATCTAAGTCTAAATTTTTGACACCTACAGTTATGGATGCTGGGGGTTTACAGCAAACTTATTAAGGAAATATTTTAGTATTTAAGTGATGGGATGCACCCATGAGTGCTGAGGGAGTTGGCAGATGTCATTGCAAAGCCACTCTCCAGCATCTTTGAAAGGTCATGGAGAACAGCAGAGGTGTCTGAGCACTGCAGGAAAGCTAATGTGACACCAGGCTTCAAAAAGGGCAAGAAGGAGGACCCAGGAAACTACAGGCCAGTCAGCCTCACCTCCATACCTGGAGACGATAGAACAGCTCATCCTGGATGTCATCTCTAAGCATGTAGAGGAAAATAAGGTTATCGGGAGTGGTCAACATGGATTCACCAAAGGGAAGTCATGTTTGACCAATCTGATAGCCTTCTATGATGGCATGACTGACTGGGTGGATAAGGGGAGAGCAGTGGATGTTGTCTACCTTGATTTCAGCAAGACTTTTGACACTGTCTCCCATAACATCCTCATAGGCAAGCTTAGGAAGTGTGGGTTGGATAAATGAACAGTGGGGTGGATTGAAAACTGGCTGGCAGAGAGAGCTCGGAGGGTTGTGATTAGTGGCACAGAGTCTAGCTGGAGGTCTGTGACTAGTGGTGTTCCCCAGGGGTCAGTATTGAGTCCAGTCCTGTTCAACATATTCATCAACGACCTGGGTGAAGGGTTAGAGGGTACCATCAGCAAGTTTGCTGGTGACACAAAACTGGGAGGGGTGGCTGACACACCGGAAGGCTGTGCTGCCATTCAGTCTGACCTGGACAGACTACAGTGTTGGGCGGAGAGGAAGCTAATGAAGTTCAACAAGGGCGAGTGTAGGGTACTGCACTTGGGGAGGAATAACCCCGTACACTGGTACGGGTTAGGGGTTGACCTGCTGGAAAGCAGCTGTGTGGAAAGATACCTGGGAGTCCTGGTGGACAACAAGTTGATCATGAGCCAGCAATGTGTCCTTGTGGTCAAGAAGGCCAATGGCATCCTGGGTGTGTGGCAAGCAGGTCAAGGGAGGTTACCCTCCCCCTCTACTCTGCCCTGATGAGGCCACATCTGGAGTCCTGTGTCCAGTTCTGGGCTCCCCGGTTCAAGAAAGACAGGGAACTGCTGGAGAGAGTCCAGCATAGGGCTATGAAGATGATCAAGGGAATGAAGCATCTTTCTTACTAGGAAAGGCTTTGCAATGACATCTGCCAGCTCCCTCAGCACTTGTGGGTGCATCCCATTAGGGCTCATGGAATTGTGGGTGTCAAGTTTGTCTAAATGATCTCTAACCCAATCCTCTTTGATCAAGGGAGAGTCTTCCTTTCTCCAGGCTCTGCCTCTTACCTCCAGTGTCTGGGGTTCCTGAGGGCTGGCCTTAGTGGTAAAGACTGAGGCAAAGAAGGCATTCTGTAACTCCACCTTCTCTGCATCCTCCATCACCAGGGCACCTTCCTCATTCAGGATCCCTGAGTTGAAGACCAGATGAACAGTTTTATTCAGAGATAGTGACAGGATGCATGGAGATGCTGTGCTAATGTCCCTCACAGACCCAACAAGGAGCAGCAATATGAGTGCAGAGACCCTCTTCAGACTCTGATGAGGATGTTTTTATAATTAATGCACCATGAAAGGTGAACCTATTGCAACTTTTAAAAAAAAATGATGGCATGTTTTTAAGGAGGAAGTAGAACCAATACACTAAACTAGTATTCTGACGATAATCCTGGCAGCTGATAATTTCTAGCCATTCAAGTAGTAGTCAATCAAAGGTTAGTACTATGACTTGGACCAAGCAGTTTGAATTGCTTCTTTTACTTTTGTTATAGAAGTTGTAGATTTAGTGTACAACCAAAGGAAAATGTAAATTTATGCCTTCTAAGTAGAGAAAAACAGTATAAGCTGCAATGATTTAAATGGAATGAAGGGGTTTATTTAAAAAAAAATGTTCGTACAAGACCAGTTAAATACTGATGCCAAATCTGATTAGTTGTCCTGCTTTATATCCCTGGCAAAAAGTGAAGTGTATCATTATACTGAAACCATATGGGAAACAAAAGTGTCATGGGTATTTAACTGCATACAGATAATGCTCGTCATTTTTGCCAGCCTTGAAATGAAGTAGAGCCAGTTTTCAAGATCTAATAAGATCTGACATATTAATTACAGGGTTGTTTTTGTTTTCCAGTTTTAATTTCAGGGCAATTGTAGTTCAAGCATAGATTTAACTAAGAACACTATTTTGGCTGATACTATTGCTCCTGGCACATCAGTGTAATAAAACTAAATCTTAATGAAACTGGAGACAACTTGGGCAGTAGCTCTGCACTTGATTTACAGATGGTTTGAAAGTAAACATAACAAAAAAAATTTAACTAGTGAAATGTTGAGAACTTACCCATTTCCATTAACTTATGATTTTAACTCTCTTTATATGACACTAGCGCTTTCCTTGATGTGGTACAACAGTGCAGATTCTACCTAATTCCTTCCATGCCAGGAAAAGATATAGCACTTCTTACTGGTACACTGAGGTATATGACATCCCTTCATAGTGACGACCACATGATTTAAAGAAGAGCAGAAAGGCATAAACTGCCACCATTATGTGACCCAAAGGGAAAACCTGATGTAGTGTAACTCAAGGAGGGAGCTTTGACCTTTTCCAATTATGTCAAAGTTGTATCTATCATTGGCTAAGGTTCACTTTTTGAAAAAATAAAATAAAGGTCCTGAACATAGTGAAAACAACGGACTAGAGGTATCTCCCTACAACTAGATGCCCATCCACTTCAATTAAGCTTTATTTTTAAAGTAACTGAAAATGCATTGCTTTTTACTAAAAACAAGAAAAAAAAAAAAACAAAACCACACCAGATTTCCTCAAACTACTTTTTCATATTAGAATATGGTTTCAGTATGGAAATGGTTTCAGTTCACCAATCACTTGCTTTGAAATCAAGCAACTGCTGCTAAGCTTTGAAATTTTGTTAGATAGCAGTGACTGTTCATCAGGAAACGAAGATAAATAGCAACTTTGTAGCTCAAAACTCTAAGAATACAGTCCTGCTATAGTTAAAACCACTGGCACTAAGACTTCCCCATGCCTTGGGTATTTCCTGCAGGCTATTTTATGTGGGTTTTGTTCAGTGTTTTACTTAAATTTTCTATGGAATTTTTATATTTGTTGAAGACTAGAAGAACTTAGGTGGAATTTAAGTGCCAATTAATGCACTTTGTCAGTTGCATCTAAACTCACCTGCAAGTGCATGTTGTGTGTACCCTGTCATTCTGGTTATCAGTTAAAACAGACTGGAGGACACACTGTCACACTTCAGTGCTTATCTGGATCACATTCTTTGGTTTTCTTTCTGGTCAAAATCTAGAATAGAGTTGTTCTGTGGCCAGATCAGGTCCTCATATAGAGACTGAAGCTTATCAAAGCCATCATCAGTGAGACCTTGAGATAAGGATCGAAAGCTAATTTAGATTTTCCTTCTTGCCCTTTGCATGATAAATCTTGTGATAGTCACATGCAGTCCTGACGTGACAAGAATAAATGTGGCATTTTTCAAGAAAGTTTGCAAAGGAAGATGACATTTATTCTCTGTGGACCAGAGACAAAATATGACATCAGGGAATAATTTTGGAAGATCTGTTGGGATTCCAACCCATAGCCTTTGGAACTGGGAAAGATGTTAAAGAAATAATTGTAAGAAGATGTCAGTAACAATATATCTGAAATAATACCAAATTCTATAAGAACCTTTATTTGCTGAAAGCTTTGAGTCTCATAACTACCAAATTTGTCTCACGTTGATCATTTGTCATTGAAAATGTGTGAAAGAGACCTTAAAAATATAACATGCAACTTCTTATCTCAGTGCTGTACTGAGCATAGAAAGTTAGAGCAATTAAAAAATATGTTCCCTCACTGAAATTTCATGGTTTGAATTTAAATTGGATTTCAAGATCAGGGGAAATAATGTAATAATTAGTGTTAGTATGCAGAAAGTCATAGAAAGTTAATGGACTTTAAAAACTGACACATTGCTCTAGAAGAGTCATTAACACAGTCCTTGGCTTCATAAAAGAAATAACTAAAGATAGATGCACTGAATTAATTAAAGGAAGGAACTCCCAACACAAGTGTATATATATATATGTGTGTGTGTAAAGAATGACAGTGATAAACTATGTATTAAAGGAAGAAAATAGATTTTATTTAAAATAAAAAAAAAGATTCTTGAATTCAATGTACTTTGATAAAATTAAAACTCTTCTATTTAGATTCAGAAGATTTTGACAGTCATTTTTCAATTCTAAAATTTTCACTTCTGAAACTGAATGACACAGTATTGAAGCTTTAAAAGTTTTTCAGTTACCCCTGAAACTTAATTTGAAGGAAAAGGTGGCACCATAGTAACATATCTGCATATTTAATGACACTGTTCCCCAAACTCAAGAGATTTCAATAATATGCATGAAAGAGAAAATTACTTAGCTGTAATTTTGCATTTTAAAAGATGTCATTATACTGATTTTCATTATCAAAGCTCAGAACTCTACCATGGGAGCTGGGAGGGCCATACCTCTTCTATTAATTTAACTGGAGTAAATGGGCACGGAAAATCAAAGGTGTGAGTACCATCCTGATGATTTACAATATGAAGTAGTTTAGCCTGATTCGGGAGAATTAATGACAAAATATGAAGTTTTGGTGTTTAGGATTCACAAGGCAACAATAAACAGAATATACAACATTTGGAAATGTAAAGCAAACTATCAAAGACACTCGTTAGTTCCTTGTACTCGCAGACATTCCTTTCTGAAAATGATGATTACTTTCCTCATTTAAATAGGCCAGAAAAAAGGGAAACATAAACACATTTTATTCAATAATCCTGCAAATAACTTAGTTAATGATCTCACAGTCTATTAACAATCAAATTATGTTACACATACAAGTTTTGCTACCACCAACTGCTGTCTTCAGAATGAATCCTGACACCTAGTAAGAGCATGAAATGCAACTCTGAATCACAAAGAATAAAGCAACAATTAAGCCACGAAAAATACCCATACAACCTATAAATAAAATTACCAAAATTTTATATACTTTTTGTCTTCGATATTGTTTAAATCAGGGATAACTTATTTCAGAAACCAAGTGTCCAAATTCACCACAATGTTCCTAGAAAGTAGGAACAGAATGTAAACAGAATGTGAACAGAGATTCGCAACTGACTACAGAAGGTGATAAGTGCAGAAATCTATGTGAGATAGTTAAAATTGATTAAATGAATAAAATTTCATTATACCTGACAAATACCCAAACCATGATAATGATAAAGGAGGTTAGATCTTCCCTCCAGCTCTTCTATAATTCCTTTTTAATTCTGACCTTAAGCTCCATGCAGTTACAGCAAAACTTGCAACACTCGAGAATCATTTCGATTCCATTCTACAACTCACAGAAAAACTGAGAAGCAAGAAGGCCCTTTAATTCTTCTCAGAGATGGAGCTATCACACGCATGAGAAATAAGCACAGCCATAAAGATTTTCATACAAAAAGAATCTGAAACAGAGACAAATAGAGGGTAGCAATAAGCGTTCAGTGGTGACATTGATAAACCATAAGATAACTCAGATAAGGATCAACCTGAAATTTGACATATTTTAAAAACCAGAGAAAGTTAAAAAAATAAAGAGAACACACACATGGTTTAAAACTGGAAAGGTCATGAAATAAAGATCCATAATTAAATGAGATGAGAGAGGTCAGCTAAATAGCCGTGTCATGATTTACATTTAAGTCTTCACTCTGTATGTCAAAATTACCTCCCACAAATGGAGGGGTTTCAGAGATATGTCACAGAAACAAGTTTATCTATTCAAAGTTCCCAGTACAATCAGGTTTGATTTTAGAATCATAGAATAGGTTGGGTTGGAAGGGATGTGAAAGATTATCTAGTTCCAACCTGCCCTGCCATGGCCAGGGACACCTACCACTAGACCAGGTTACCCAAAGCCTCATCCAGCCTGGTCTTAAACACTTCCAGGGATGAAGCATCCACAACGTCTCTGGGCAACCTGGTCCAGTGTCTCTACACTCTCACAGGAAAGATTTTCTTCCTAATATTGAATCTAAATCCATCCTCTTTCCTTTTAAATCTACTACCCCTTGTCCTATCACTACATGCCCTTGTAAAAAATCTCTCTCCAGATTTCTTGTAGGCCCCCTTATGGTACTGGAAGGCTGCTACAAGTTACCCCTGAAGCCTTCTCTTCTGCAGGTAGAACAACCCCAACTCTCTCAGCCTGTCTTCACAAGAGAGGTGCTCTAGCCCTCTGATCATCTTTGTGGCCCTCCTCTGGACCCACTCTAACAGGTCCATGTCCTTTTGCTGGGGGCCCCAGAGTCGGACACAATACGCCAGGTGAGGTCTCACGAGAGCAGAGTAGAGGGACAGAATCGCCTCCCTGGACATGCTGGCCACGATTCTTTTGACGCAACCCAGGATTCAGTTGGCCTTCTGGGCTGCAAGTGCACATTGCCTGCTCATGTTGAGCTTCTCATCTACCAACACCTCCAAGTCCCTCTCCTCAGGGCTGCTCTCAATTCATTCTCCACCCAGACTGTATTTGTGCTTGGGATTGCCCCGACCCACATGCAGGACCTTGCACTTTGCCTTATTGAACTTCTGAAGTTTGCACAACCCCACCTCTTAAGCCTGTCCATGTCCCTCTGGATGGCATCCCTTCCCTCCAGTGTGTCAACTGCACCGATTCTGACTGTTATATAATTTTTTTCAATGACTTTGAAAGTAAAGTTTACGGTTGGAGCAAAGCAGGTGCAAAAGTCTCTAATTCCTCTTCTTAGACAAAAAGTTCAATGACAACAAGGAAGAAAAATTCTCTGGTGCTCTTCTGGAAAAACTTGTGGGCATGGCCAAAGACAGGTCCAAAACGCCAAGTCAGAATCTCCAGGCAAACCATAATACTTGGTAGCTTCCTTAGGACAAACAAATTTCGTGTAGATATCAATCTGATGAGTGACACAAATTCGTTCGAATTTCTCCAACTTCTCCTAAAGGTTGGCATACTCATTGCTGGATTCACAAGCTTCACAGCGTTCAGATGTGAAATAAAACTGACCACAGCACTTCTGACCGCCTTACAGAAGGGAGCAGTTAAGGCTAAACCCAGGACCAAAAAGCTGTGATTTTTGTATTTTAAGTAGAAGACAAAGGAAAGGATGTTGGACTATATTGGGTTATATACCTCTACCAGCAGGCCAGGAATACTACATCCACCAGTTCCCCATGATAAGTACATAAAGGTGCCACCTTATAAAACTGTATCTTTTGGAGGTGCAGAAACCCCTGTACTAAAAACTGAGGATACAAGTACAGTAATAACAGTTTTTACACTGTCTTTAAAGAAACAGCTCTCACACTATCTATGTGTGTTAAACAGTATGGGATGGTATCACAGGCTGGGACAAAATATATGTTGCTGATCTTTTACATAATTTCTCCAATATCTTCTCTCATTCTTCTATTATAGTTCACCTAGTCTTTCTGACTCCATTCTTCAGCACCAGGGTTTGGTGTGAAAGACTGTCACTACAGCTTTTATTTCAGTCGGATCCTTAACACAACTCCTGCATTCACAGGAAGTTTTGTTATTCATTTCAGAATTTCTATGTCCAACAAACTCTGAGCCTGAATAATCTGATTTTATGTCTTGTGTTCATTACTTCATAGAGTTATGATGGCATTTCATATGCTTTACAAACTTGTTTTTCAGTCTTCTATCATTTCTACAGAAGGATCTTATTTCTCATTTTAGCTAAGGAATTATACATCTTTAAGATGTATTTTTCTGCTGTAAACAGAAGAAAAAAGATATGTGAATGAAAAAGAACCCCAAGCAAATGAAAGTTCTTTTTTGTCACAAACATAACTGTACTTCATAATTTTCCAAAACATGCATAATTTGCCAGATTCAGTAATTCTCCTGAAGCTACCTGCATTTTGCAAGAGGAATAAAAAGTTCGGACACATATCATTGCGAATATAATTTTCCATGCAACAACACTCCACAAGTATAAAATGTGACCATCATTCACTCTGCCAAGGATGGAGCTGGAGGATATTCCTGCGTTCTGTACAACCAGCGGCATTCAGGTCTTTCAGAAAAAAAAACAACCCCACAGTATCTAGGGACTATAACAAAGGAGGTATCACTAAAGGAATGCATTAAGGAGTATTAATTCTTATTCAAATTGTGCGCCTATCTTTGGAGAGTTAGCTGGAATAAAAATTATCAAACGGAAGACTTTTATCACTATCTCAAGCAGAAAGAACTGACCAGGTGTACATATTTCATACGGTATGCTCCAAGGAAATGTGTTTGTAATACAGCATTCTCATTCTCATCTACATGTTTCACAGAAAAAAAAACCTAGAAGAAAGTCATTAATTAGATATGGATTTTGTCTGAAATGTATAAAAACCCTTTCCATAAATAGATTTGGCTAATGACAGCTATTTGATGTCTACAATAACAGAAGTCAGTTAGGAAATCAGGCAATCAGTCATGTGGGTTTTTTTGAAACAGCGTGGGTAATTTTAAAAGGGACTACATAATTCAACATCGCTACTAGTAATTGGGAAAGCTTGGCTACTATATCCTTTCCTTAGAGTTACGCTGGCAATCTGTTCACAATGGCCACATTCACACCTCACAGCAGGATCCCACTAGAAGGTCAGTCATGCATAAAGAGGAGAAGTGTTCTCACAACAGGAGCACAATCTTTTGGAACAACTGGCAGATCAGCAGATTCTACTTGCTCAACCTTCATAAAGACTCACAGCAGCAACTCTGTTTAACCAGCAGAGCTCAAAATTTGAAACCTCGTCCTCTACAGAAATTGGTCACAGATTGCTCCCGAAACTGGCCCCACCACACAATAACCAATCAGTTCCTGCAATGCTGCACTATTACCTTGATGACCCATTTAATGACTGGATATTATAAAGTACTTTCTGGTGTTGTGTCAGTCAAAGAGGTCAAATGGGAGAGTAATTTGTAACCCTGTGATTTCAGAAACCTGTCACTGGAAAGGCTTTTGTAAGTGTATGATATTTTCATGTAAAGATAGTCATAACAGTAACTAAAAGGAAATAAATTTAAAAAAAATTTTGTTGGAGATATTGCAAGCATTTTAAAATTCTTTCTATCACATTATTCCATGTAAATATTACCATTTTGGGGAGAATGTCGCTGTTCTTTATTTAAAAAAATAAAACGTACATATAGCTTAAATGAGACAGTAAGATTCTGTTTTTCTTTTTCTCCTCTATTTGTATCAGATTTGTGCAATCTAAAACTGTGGTTTAAAACAATTCCATTCAGAGCAGTCCAGGTACAGAAAGAAAAAATGAGATCTCTAAAGTCTGTAACTACTATCCAAAAGTGATTCACAGTAACATAAAACAACTCATTATGTTCCTTTTAATTTCTGACAGAAAACTGACTGTGTGACATAAAATCACATTTCAGAGACTATTAAATATGGAGATGGAAACGTTTGTTCATGGATTTCACTAGCAATAACTGCAGTGTTTTCACCAGGTGAAATCATGTCTAAATCATTCTCATTTTACTATGATGAGTAACATATTTGGTAGATTGTATACACCCTCAGAGCAGCATCAATGGCCTAAAGAGAAATAGTAAGAGTGTCTTAGCTGTGATGAAGCTGTAAATTGTGAAATCAGGTCCTTTAAAGGACTGCAGTGCATGCAAAATGGTGATACCAGATGAAGAGTGTGAAGAGTTGTGGAGGCCCCATCCCTGGAAGTGTTCAAGGCCAGGTTGGATGGGGCTTTGAGCAACCAGGTCTAGTGGGAAGTATCCTTGCCCATGGCAGGGGGATTGGAACTAGATGATCTTTAAGGTCCCTTCCAATCTAAACTATTCTATGATTCTATGAATTTTGCTTAGGAAAGTGTTGAAATACATGGTGAGGCAAGCTGGACAAACAAGGCAAGTAGAAGGGACTGGGAAAAATAACATTTGTTACCTACCACAGTGATCTTGGAAAAAAATCAAAGGAGAGAACACACCTGAACCGAGATGAAGAACCTTTGCACAAAAGAAAATTAGTAATTTTATACTGAAGTTGTACATAGAAGATAGGACCCACATTGGAAATACACTTGTCATGTGGTGGTGGGTTTTTTTTCTTAATTACAATGTAGTGAACCTTTATTGCCTGAAGAGCAACAGGCTATTGATAGTGAAAGGTCTGCCCTACCAAATATGTTTGGGGGAATGCTACAGAGGAACTGGATAATACTACTTTTGATAAATTATTCACATATGAACATCCCATCCACAGCATCCTGGGATATTACTGCATACAGGAGCAACATAAAACTCTCAGAAGCAATGCTGAGCAAAGATGGTGGTTTTGCCGATGCAGCACTGTGTAGAGATATTACCCACTGTCCTGAAAGCAACAGAGCCAAATTTATAGCAAGGCTGTGATCAGTTGTGCTTATTTGAGTCCAGTACTGTATCAATGGAAGTTTTTTAATTCTGGTGGTCTTCACTAGTTTTTGCTCTCTGCAAGTGATCATGCCCCTGTACTCAGCGCTGGTGAGGCCGCAACTTGAGTCCTGTGTTCAGTTTTGGGCGCCACAGTATAGGAGGGACATTGAGGTGCTGGAGCATGTCCAGAGAAGGGCAATAAAGCTGGTGAGGGGTCTGGAGAACATGTCTTATGAGGAGCGGCTGAGGGAATTAGGATTGTTTAGTCTAGAGAAGAGAAGGTTGAGGGGAGACCCTATTGCTCTCTACAACTACCTGAAAGGAGGTTGTAGTGAAATAGGCGCTGGTCTCTTCTCTCAAGTAAGTAGCAATAGGACAAGAGGAAATGTGTTCAAGTTGCACCAGGGGAGGTTTAGGCTGGACATTAGGAAAAAATTTTTCACTGAAAGAGTTATCAAACATTGGAACAGGCTGCCCAGGGAGGTGGTTGAGTCACCATCCCTAGATGTGTTTAAAAGTCGTGTAGATGTGGTGCTTAGAGACATGGTTTAGTGGCGGACCTGGTAGAGTAGGGTCAAGGGTTGGACTAGATGATCTTAAAGGTCTTTTCCAGCCTAAATGATTCTATGACAATGTTCCATTGTGCAATGCAGGTAAGTCTCATGGATCACGGTTGAAGTTGACTAGTTAGTCAAGTGGACAGAGATCAGAAATTTTAAGATCTCTTCACTTTTACTCCATGAGTTAGCTATTGTAAACTCTTTAGTTCTGCTATGGAGATTATTCTGCATTAGAACATAGCCAGTAATATTGGTAATGACATTATGTAAACATTTACATTTTAGGTAAACATTTAAGTAAATATTTATATGTTGCCTAAGTTCAAAACAATGTGGATATTTCGAACCAACGTGTAATGTATGCATAGTACTTCAAAGTCTGTTGTTTATCTCTGTTTTTCCCCTTTGAATGTTGAAAGTAAAACGAAAATAACACTGGTAGATATAATTGTGTTAACGCTCAGAAATCTATACTCCAATAGTCACGTTTAAGCATCTTAAATACACAAAATGACTGAAGATCAAACTTAATGCCTGAAAGTTATTAGAAGCTTCTATAGCGTGTTGTGGAGAAGAACGCGAAGAATTGCCCTGATTCTTTACATGGTTTAATATGTTTATGTGACCAGATTTAGGTAATTTCTATGGCTCCATAATCAGCTTTTACTACACCTGCAGGAAATCCATTTTTAACACACATTAACCTGAATTTTGCATTAGCTGTCTAGATTGCAATGTTCTATAGGAGGTTAAAACCCAACTTGCCTCACTTGTAGCTTGCAAGGTTAGTCTTCCACTAAAACAAAGTAATATTAAGGGTGCTTAAATAATATGGACTGTATTTAGGTTCAGAAAGATTTATCTGAATGTAAAGCAGACTCTTCTGAGTTTTATTCTGAATATCAAGTAAAAAATGTGACAGTGACTATTTTGCTGAAAAATCTCTATTCCACAGAAATTTAATTCCAGCTCTGGAACTTGCAGAAATCATCTAATGTCATTAATGATAATGATAAGAGTATACCATACATGAAAACATACAACAGGACATACACCAAGCAGAAACTATATTTTAGTAGTTCTTAAATGGGAATACTAATTTTTATTTAGATTGTTTTGAAAGTACTCATAATCTTAGGCATCCTTCAGTAGTGGAACAAAGACTAATTTAAAATAACTAAAAGTGAATAAGTGATTCTAAAGAAAATAATTCTCTGGTTAGCTATAATCAATAAAGCTATAGAACTCAAGGTATAAGTTATGGCAATACTAGACTATAACAGGATGAATTGATCATACTTTAGGGTGCTGCAAGACACTTCCATGTTAATATTAGAAAATGATAGATAATCTCTTTTTGATGGTAATGCTTATTTTATAAACTTGTTTATCTTCTCACACTTGTGTAAATCAAGAGTTATTCTACTGAAATAAATTGTTAGAACACTAAACCTGTTCAAGTTGAAGAAAAAAGAAAAAGTATCTCTCAAGGAGACTATCAGAAAGCTTTACAAGAGGCAAAAACAAGAACATGAAGATGTATATCAGTAGATAGGAATAAATGCAAAATAATCATCTTGCTCATCATCTCAGCATTCCCATATGTCTCAGAATTAGAGAATATAGGTGAAAAAGGCAGTGTTATTTTGTTTTCTATAACAGAAAATTCTAGATAGGAAGAGTTCCAGAGGCACCCCTCTCAGAAAAAAAAAAAGTATAAATAAATATCCTAAATAATAGATTGCAAGTTGACTGATATGAGTAGCTTGGAGAACCAAATGGTATTTTATTGCTCAGGTAGGATCTTCCTCAGAAGAAGAAGGGCAGTAGAAGGGTTTTCCTAAGTATTGAGAAACATTCAGAGACTACAAAACCACTCTTCTTCTGAATGAATGTAGACTGAAGGCATTTTCAAGAAAAGGAGAGAGACTTCATGAGAGCAAATATTCTGATCTAGAATACTCCTCTGGCATGTAGATGTTTTAGAATTTCAAATTTCTTATTCCTGTCTTGTTTGATATAAGCTTGAATTTGGTCTCATAAACCCTAAGAGAACACACGAACAGGCTGCTGAATATTTTGATAAGTATGAGAGTAGTCTTGAGAGTTTTTGTCTATATAGTCTTTTTGGCCCAGTGAACACTCTGCATAGTTTGGTAATGGCACACAGCTGAACTAGTAAAACCTAGGTTAAATTCCACTATCCAGTACATAGTTAATACCTGTTTGGCAGAACTCTGACGTGCAGTAGCCAGTTGTCAGACCAGGACACCCAGATGGTGAGAACTGTGTTATCAAGGCCAGAATCTGAACAGACTTCAAACAAATATCTTCTGCATGGCTTTTAAATGTTCTGATCTCAGAGCTATTTTCTATTGTCTGACATGAAATTCTATTCCTGTTGTCTAGCCTGACAGAAATTCTATTGTCAAGCTGAAAAAAAATGCTATCACATGTAAGTTTTCTCAAGGCTCCTACATTAAAATAGTCTGACAAAAACGACATTGTTCTTAACACTCTCATGTTTAACAGAAACTAATGCTAGGGTTGGCTACATTATTTTTTCAAAATAGTTGTTAAGATTGGTATATAGCTAAACAAGACTTGGAAGATGTCTAGACTTTGAGGTTTCTTTCAGTTCAGACAAGTTTTCTATTGTAGGCATATATGAGCCAAAGAAATACAAATAGTCATATTTAGAACCATGATAGTACAAATCTCTAGTTTAGCATAAGCGACTCTTGAATTTTTTAACTTGGTCAGATATAATTGCTTAAAATACATCCAGATAAGGTAATTAAACTTATATACTGTATTTCTGTATTTTAATTTTCTCTTAGCCTTGAAGCTATGCCATTGAATTTATTTTGAAGGGTGTTAAGTTTTTTGCAAGCTTTGCAAATTAAGTTTTGCGTATAATGCAGTAACCTACACTCTGTTCAATACAACAGACTTCAGAGTTTTCCTGATATGTCTCTAGATTGTAAGTATAAAGTTTATATATTAGATGGGATTAAATAAGGACTAAATCTGAGGATCTACCAATCAAATCGTGGCACTACATGTCCGTAACTGTAATGCCCTTTCTTTCTTGTAGCTATGCAAACAGAACAGCAAAATCTCTCAGACACTTCTTTTCTTCCTGCAGGACTTAAATATGTGAAGAAATCTTTTCCTTTTCCTACTCATTATTTAGGAAGAGTCAGTGTCAGCTATGTTTGGCCATCACTTCTGCTTTAAAGTTAGTGAACATTTTGAAATGTACAGCCTTTCCCTGTGTGACAGGAAGGTCTCAGCGTGTGCAGAGATCTGCCAAACCTATGACTCATAGTTACTTATTCTCCTTTGCCCTGTATACAGTTTTCAATGTTAGGGAAAACCTGTTAAAAGTTCTATCCGACTGTACCTCATGCTTCAAATAAAAGTTTTGAGCACATTTGTATTTGCTACAGAAATGTGTTCATTATTACAGGGGTAAGAGACTTTTAGAGTTTTTCTATACTATGTAACAGAGCACAGGATAGTAATATTCTCTTTTGTAAAGGGCACTGTGATGATATTACTGTGCAAAATAGCTGCTGGGAGGAATACTCATCAGATTGGATGTAGTATTGCTTTAATACACATATACTGCCTTGTATGCCTGAAGCTGCGCTGTATCATTGGCTGTATGTAACCTTGCTTGGATGCAGTGCAAGGACCTAACCTGCAAGGGCCAGGTGTGCCAGATTAGGTGCTGTATGCTAATTCTGCAAATATACTAATCTCTTTCTAGTCAAGGTGCGACTATTCTCATTTGCGAATAGTAGTGTATAAGTAAGTTATTATTAAAATGAAATGGTACCCAAAAAGTCTAGCACACTGGGTTCAAGTTTTGGGGTTTTTTTGTTTTCACAGTTTCAACCTTTCTTAAAATTGTGGAGGAAAAAAACCATAATCCTGGGAAAAGCTTCACTGTTAACTTGTTACTGAAACTTACAAAACCATATAATAGATTTTGTACTAGACTCATATTAAATTTAATTCATGCCAACACCACTAACTTGCTATTAGCTGGTCTGAAGCATGACTGACATCACTGTCTTGTCACCACTCTCTTTTTGCTGGATTGAACAGAAAACTGTGTCTGTCACTGCTTTTTGTAGAGAACGTCTATTGTTAGGCAAGCTCTGAAAATATCTACTTGATTTAATCATTTGTGTGACATAGGTAGAGCCGGTGGAGCAGTGCCACTACTTAATACAAAGATTTGTCTGAAAAAAGGGACATAGACTTTCCTCCCCCCCTCCCCCTGAGGGTGTTCAATACAGGCTGCGAGTATGGCGTTCAACCCTTAGTATCAGTGGAAGCTGATAAGAGACCCTTAAGCTGATCTACTGAACTTTGTCCAAATTTAGTTATGCAGCTCCAGTCTTCGACAGTGAAATTGTTTGGACGTGGCCTTTGGTGATCCTGAAATTCTGACTGGGAGAATAAAGTCACTGATGTAGATTCAGGAGGCCCTTCTGGCTATCTGGATCTGACCTTTGCTGCGCCTGATGCTATGGCTGTTATCCTTCAGCCAGCGTTAAGAAAAAGCAGTCACAAAGTTGTTTAAATGCAGCAGAGAGATTTTGCACAAGTTTCTCATTTGAGAAAATGTGAGAGGCAAACATGGTATATGTGATGGCAGAATAAAACTCTCAGCAATGCTGCAGAAGTACAGACCATAACTGATATAAACTCTAGAATGAAGTGTGCAAAAGAAAGGTCAAAATGTTTTCCCTACAGAACAGCGAAGATGAAACATAGATGAAATATTTGAGGAAGCGGTGTTTTTCTTTTCTGTCACTGTTAAAACTCAGTGAGACTCACCGAGACTCACTCAGTCTCAAGCACTAATTTTATTGCTGTTACATACTGGTCTTAGCAAATTATCTTATAAGAAAAGAGGCTCGGGGTGTTTTCTTTTAATGGAGAAATATTGCTATACTGTCACTCTCAAGTTTCCTTTTATTAATTTTCAGACGAATTCATGTAAACAAGAAGTATAAACATTAGAGCACAAATTGTCATCTCTCTCTTTTTCACTTTTGCTTTCAAAGGGTTTTAAGGTCATGCTTTTTCAGCTGCCCATAATGAATATGACTAGGTGTGCCTGGTGTTTGTTATTGTTCTTTTTAAATATCAGCTGGCTTTTATGGCTTCCTTTTTCGTGTTGTAAATTGTAATTGTGCTTCAATTAACACAAAGCAATACCAAATGCGTTAGCTGAGTCTTGCCTACTCTGTCTTAAATTAAAAAGTGCATTAAGAACACTGATGATCACACAGTTTCAAACCTAATAAATTTGAGGGCCTCCTGGGGCTAGATTGGCATTCAGCACGACCCTGGCAGAATAAGCGTATTGACAAGAAAGTTAAATTATTTTACAGAACTGCTGAAGCTGGAAGTAAAGAAGCCTCTGATAGAGGCTTTTAACTCAGTATGTGACAAAAATCTGTAATGTAGTGGAAAGACCTCTTCTGAAGCAGCAATTTAGAGACAATACCGGGTGAATACTGAGTTTAATTATTGGACAACGACAGTAAATGCTGGAAAATGGCAAAAAGGGTTATATGAATCTCCTAGATTAATTCTGCAGGAATCTCATAACAGGCGAGGTGACAGGCATTGGAAGAAGGAAGCAATGTGAAACCAAATGTTTTACCAAGAACTATGGAGAAATCACAATTAGGAACACATGCAGTCTGCAGGTAAAATGTTCATGGCACGTCTGGCCCTTGCAAGTTAGATCCTTGCATTACAACCAAGCAAGACTATGTATATACAAACAAGCAAGCCAGTGCAACTTCAGGTGACATAAAAGTATTAAAGCAATGTGTCAGGATATTCTGTACGACAAATATGTGAAAGACTGCTGTGAGACTGTCTCATCAAATTTGCTAGGCTCTAAAACAGTTCTGTTTTCTGGCAGTCATTTTAAGACTATGAAGAAAATTTTTAGTGAAGACTTTCCTTTACAGGAAGATCACTCTATACATATCTAACTGTTACATGAAGAGAACTGGAAATACAGAAAAGAGATGTATATATGGAATGTTATTCATATTATAAAGGAAAAGGAAGAATCTGAAGAGTTAAAAAACTAGTGTCCAAATCACCAATTACACCTTTTTTGAAAATTCCTATTAATTAAATAAATATTAGGTTTCTGCAACTAACATTTAAATTTATATTTTGAACTTTACTTGAACTTGAGTTTATTAAGACCCAATACTCTAATTAAAATTCATTGTCCTTAATCCGTTGGATTTTCCTTTTTCAAGTCTAAATAACCTCCAGGTGTCAGGTATCTTTTGACTTTGGTAGAAGACAATTGAATATATGACTTTCTCAGGGCTTGGAACCCCAAGAATATTTATCTATGTATTTGCAAGAAATTATACTTAAATAACCTTTTAAGGGATCCTACTCTTCTTTCCTTTTCTTTACCCTCTCTTTCTTTTCTGTAATTGATAAGGTCCTCCAGATTATTCATCTCTGGAGATGTTGTTACTTTCTTCAGGCCAAAGAGGGAAAGACAAAGTGTTCTGTAAGAAAAATAGAATCTGAATGGCACAAATCTTGGTGCAGAAGTCTTTGTGTGAAATTTTTGTGACATCTCTTCATAAGCAGTGTACTTTGTTATGTTCTGGGGCTGATAGTTGTGTTTTAGAGTTAATAGAGGAACTACTAATGGCATCTTGCTAGCAGTACTTATCCCTTGGACATCAAACTGCTGCTAGTATGAAAACCTAGTAATTTTTTCCCTCTGGTATCAGTAGCAAATTGACCCAGCTGCTTTACTTATGTAAGTTTCAGAGACCGAATTTGATAATACGTGGATGATTGCAAAAAATAGCGGTCTTTTGCTTGTTGGGAGTAGGGCTTAGGCAAGAATTAATTTGTCAAAGATTTGAATAGAAATGAGCTTTTTTCTAAATTGCACTTTAAACATTTGTTCTTTTCACATAGGCTTAACTTTCTTCTTTTGAGCTGGACTCCAACAGATGCCTTTGTTTCATTGCATAGATGTCCTTAGCAAATAGTGGCTGACATATATTCCTACTACATAATTCTAAGTCTGTGCAGTACTATATTTAAGCCAACCGGTAGCCAATATTTGCTTCAGCTGACAAGTGAAAAATGTAATAATGATTAATCAGTGGAATAGTCTGGGCTAGTGAATTTTCAGTTCCCTTGAAGTCTTCAAGAACAGATGGATTTCTCTTCTGAGGGAGATGTTTTAGTCAAGTTACTGAGATAACTAAAAAGCTGGATAAAAATTGAGTAGTCTTTGACAGAGAAAGGTTAAATATTGACTTAGAAATGACCGACATTGTATGATGACAAATTGTGGCAATCAGTGTCTTCAAACAGGACTGCTTTTGGAGAATTTTCCTGCAGGTGGGTTATAATTTGTCTAATTGTTTTCACTGCTTGCTAGTAACCATCTTAAATGTTCAGTTCATGTCAACCAATACTCTGTTAAAACAACTGTAGAAATATTTTTAAGCTCCATTTTTGTTTCACACACAACACCCAAGCAATCACAGATATTTTTTCCCTAAGTAATGTTACCTTACAGGGAAATTTAATTTTCACTCTTTAAAAAAGATGGTTTTTTTTTCAAATTCTCAAATAGTTGATATTATTTGGCAATCTTGAACACTTTCTGGTTATGTCCTCTACCAATAAATTGAGATTTTCTGCCTTTCTTCTTGCTATGACCTTTAATGTTGCAAGTTCCTGCTCATGTGTGAACCTTGATTCTGACTGAAGGATCTCAGAGATAGTACCATGGCATAAGCATTCATACATTGTGGAGCTTGGATGTTCATTATATTACTTCAAAATCATAACAATTTTAAACCAAAAGCTCTGCAGTTATGTTAGGAGGACTTTGTTTTAAATGTTATGGCATTCTGTGAAGGTTCAGAATTGTTCTTTTTTTCTCTTAGTTTTTTGTCTAGGCACTTGGTACAAGAAGACAGGAATTTAAGAACTGCAGATCTTGATTAAGATAATGAGAGTTGGTATGGCTGCTGAAGGAGGAACTTATGGAAATTCTGTTCTGCAACAGCCTAGTGTTCATCACCTTTTCCAACAAATCTATTAACAAATCAAAACCCTTGTTTTTCACTTCAGGCCATTGCAATTCCTAGCACGTTTACACGATCTCACAAACACATCTCCATTGCTTCATGTATGGAGAAGTGAGAATAAAAACACCACTAAGTAATATATTCTGTAATACATTATTCTCATGTTCACTGAAATAATTTTGACTGTTAGTGCCCATCTTTTTTCCGAGATTTTTTTTTTTTTTTTTGCATACTCCCTATGGTTTCTGGGAATGATGTACATATGCCATTTTTGCATGTGTGTGATAGCACACAGAAATAAATGCTTGAATGCTATCTCTCTTTAAACATCAGCACATATTTAAGACTCTTAAGAAATTTATTCCTATTTCTGGAAAGATTCTACAAAGTGTGTTCTATGGATTTTATTTGATACAGTGTCACAGTCCCAAGTTGCTTTAATTATTAACAGTTATGGGAAGAATGTGCTGTGTGAGGGAAAAAAGAGCATTCCTATATTTATATTTCTCTTGTTCTCAAACCAACTAAAAAGCACTGTGTGGAATTATCTCATGAAAGGAACCTAGAAGCTGATTGGTAAGTAATAGTGCTAGCAACATGCATCGCATATTTTTGGTTTTACTTTCTTCCATCTTAATTCCTTCCATGTTATGGTTCTAATGGTAACAAAATGTTTCAAGGTAGATTAGAAATGTTATTAATTATTTCTCATCATTTCTTTTCTTTTGATGGTAAATTTGTAAGTCGTTTATTTTCATACATGTGTTTATATGCATATACCTGTAAGCAGTATTACAAACACGCAGTTCAGTTTATATCAGCTAATGCTCCACCTGGTCCAAAACTTGCAGAGTCATCCATCAGAGCTTGAAATGTAGACAGGAAGGGAGAATACACTGTAAAAGCAAAATCACCCTTTCGGGAACTCACAGCTGTCTGGCTGGAATTTCTGATCCTTTGCTGGGCTTTGAGATGTGAAGCATGGTATGTTCAGCAGTTAAAGTCTTTTCAGTTTAGGATGATGAATTTCTGAACAACCTGACAAAAGTTAATGCAACTTTTCCGACTTACATTGTAGGGCTGTTGATTTAAGTGATGGAAATACCACCTGGAACATTTATTTCCTTTATAAAGGGACTTATTTGCAGCCCAAAACAGTGCACAGGTGGGCATTCAAAGAGATATATGAAAGTTCATACACTCTGTTTACAACTTAGCATGGCATAAATCTGGCCTGCAGTAGTTTCGCTGAAGTCCCGACAGCCCTGTGTAATCTGTGTAGTATAAAGAATGTGTGGATTAATTCTGGAGAATTAGATGCTATCCTTACCTCAGAGCAGCTGTAATTCCACTGCTGTTGGAAGATAATAGTTTTGAGATCGATTGCTTAGACTTTACGCCACAGGTATGGTGATTTTAAGCTCATATTTTATGATGGCTGGGAGATCTACCTTTAGTTTACAAATGTCACATAATATGTCACTATTTTCTGTCATTGGGTGGTTAGATAGGTAAAAGACAAAACTATAAGGATATAAAATAAATAGCATAAAACTGTGCTTGATGTTATTTTTAACTCATGTTTGAGGAAGTCATACAGTGCTTGCACTCAAGTCACTTTATTAGGTGATTTTTCAGTCTTTCTCAAAAGACTGAGCATTTCCCAATTATTCCCACATCTGTGATCAGTGTATGAGATAATTTTAACATGCATATCTAGCAGTTTACATGATGTGTACAGACACATCGATGCCAGTCAAATCTGAATTAGCTAATAAGACAAACGCAGAGAAAAAGAGAAAAAAAAAATAATAGTGAAAAGGAATAAATGACCTTGATCATGTTAGGATTTGTAATAGCGTATAGTGATATCTCCCATAGAATAGCTTACAATCAACTGCTAGGAACACTGATAATCTTCTTCAAAGCAAAGAAATCTGCATTACACTGGAAGCACACTCAAGCTGAACTGGTTCACTTGGATCTTTCATGGAAGAAGAAAATTTGAAGTGCATTTCTCTCCTGGTTTTGCAACTTGACATGATGACCATCCCTATGTCTCATTTGGGAGGTTGCACCTGCAGTTATGAGCCAAAGAACTGTCTTCTATGGCTGGATAGAAAGACCCCAATTTTTGAGTGCGCAGGGCAAATATCTGCGTACTGACCATCACTCTTCGGTGCCTACCTACCTTAATAGGCCATCTCCTATTCTACAGAAAAGTTAGGAATTCTTTGAATCTTACACTGTACACTTATATCAGCCTCCTTTGTAGCTTAATGGAAGTTTACTTTAAATGTGTTGGTTTAAATGTGTTTAAATGGATTCTTTGTCCACTTACGTAAGTAGTGTTAACACTGAACCTCTGGAAGAACTGGAGAACATTGTCTGACTTGAGTGATCTGAAAATTTGCTGATTGGTGACTTTTGTGTCCCGGTAGATCTCTGTCATTCTGAGTTTCATTAATCAGGTTGCTCATGTAGCAAATTATTTGTTTTTTTTATAGTATTCTATTTATGAAGTATTTTACCCACCTGCACATCCAGCTGGTAATTACAACTGACAGTATTCAAGTTTATGCAGAGATTTGTTACCTAGAAAACATACTGTGACAGAATACCATGACTGATGTTGAAATTACCCACTGCACAGCTAAAGTCCCCTTAATATCCTCTAAGAAGAAAATTAGTTTTTTTTTTGACAAGACTTATTTTCTGTGTAGTCATTGATTGTCGGATGACAGAGAAACAGTACTTTAAATTGGTGGCTATGTGTTTCTCAAAACTAATGTCAGGCTAAGTTTGCTTTTCCTTTATTTATATTCCTTCTGAATACTGAATATTCAAGAAAAGCAACTCAACACAATATTGCTACGATCTGGCTGAACTGGCTCGCTTGATATAAGCCATGGGCCATTGCAGGTGCTGCTATGGTTGGGAACAGAGTTGAAAATATATTCCCTATACACCCTTATTTTCTGTTCCTTTACCCTCTCCTTTTTCCTTTGCATAAATCTATGCCTGCAACTTCAGTACCCTTCAATTATTCCAGAATTTCATTCCCATCTTTAATGTACTAAGAACTGACTCCAGTGGGTTTAGTACTCAAATGAATGAGTATACGAGAACTCTGAGGTTTAAATTGTGAAAGGCTGTTATATGAAATAGGATGCCCTTTAGAGTGCTTAAAGTCTTATCTGGGTATGGTTTAGAAAAAGTAATAGCCATGTGACACAAATAAAAACCATTTAATGAAAACCTTTTTCTGTATCATTATGAATAATTTTAATACCTATTTCTCCAGAATTATTTTAAGAAATTCTTGTTCCTCATGCATAGACTCCTTTGTACAGTGCTAAAGCTGCCAGGTTTTGATTTTCTTTTTTTCACAGCTATCCTTTCCTTCCACATAAATTTCCTACACTTAGGAACTCCTATTTTCTTTTTGGTACTACCTACTTCCTTTTTTATCTGTTTGTTAAAAATATGTATTATTGCTTTCATTTTGCTTCTTCCTCAGAATGGGCTTTTGGTCACTGTTACCATCTTTCTTTGTAATAAAAATGGTAAAACTCCCACTTCTGTTCACATTTATGTTTACTTTTCAATGAATTTCACTAGTGATTTTCTTTATTCTTGAAAAATCAGCTCATTGAAATACCAGCACTGTATGGGACTTCTTATCTTTATCCATACTTACTACTTAAAGGATTTTTGATTCTTGGGCAAGGACCAATCTAATCCCTCTTCTACTTTATTTCATCAAGAGTGACCATTACATACATACATGGTTAGTAGACCAAACCAAAGTTAAATAGTGAAATGTGATTTGACTAGAGTCCCAACTCGAATAAACTCAAGTTACAAAATCAAGGACATTTCAAGATACATTTTGAGAACCAGGTGGAAAGAATCTAACCCCTGCGCAATTCAGTTTTTTGTGTGTTGTGGAAAAAAATTGTACTGACAATAGTGACTCTGATGACAGAAAACACAATCTGGAAGTCTGTCTTCAATCACTACCTCTGATCACTGAGGATACATTTTCTGTATTTCATACAGCAGGATACGCCCCCACGCTTCAGTTTTCTCTTTCTGTTTTACAAATTCACATGCACACGTGTGCAAACTCATCATGGACCTCCAGGACCTAGTGTGAGAGTTTGCAGAAGCTGTATTAGCTCCCTATTAAAGATGCTAGTAGAAGTGGACACTGCCATACTACTTTTTTTACTCTTCTGTGGATCACTTTGCCTTGGCTAGATTGGCTGGATTGTTTGCAGCAACAAACCCATTAAGTTAATTTAGGAAATGTTATCTAAAAGTAACAGAGGTCAATAACAAACTGCAGCTGCTGCAGTCATCTCAGCAAGATGTTCCTGAAATATATTTCTTAAATCAAATGACTCCTAAAGCTATGACCTGAGTGACAGAGCTTTTAAATTTCATCCTGTTTAGGGCTGTACTTACAAGCACTGCCTGTAAGTACAGACCCGTGGTGGTATGACCGCCAGTGGCCATGGTGGTATAATTACCAGTTTACATTCATTTCAGCAATTATTTCAGCACTGTAGAAACTTTTTGGAATATTCTTTAACATTTGGGAGCAAACATGAACACTGAAGATAATATGGGGAGAAGAAAAATCGTCAGTCAGGAGAGAATGATGCTTGTTTAGTGCATGACTGATATTATGAATTTTCCTACTACTGAAAGTGCTTGCCCTCTTATAACACCTTACTGAATGTCCCTGCCAGCAGAAAGGTCAGGTTATAAGATGTGACTAATACTATTGTCAAAGAGCTCATATATTTCAATGCCATTTTTATTGTGCCTTTTGTTTGGCATATATTGGGTGAGAGCAACATGATTTTTCATCCGTTTTAAAAAGTAGATAACGGATAGCACTCGTTTAGAGGCACAATACTTTCATTAAAAGCATTCTGTGCTAGATGGATCATACCTATCCATTTTCCTTCTTTTATTTTTTCTTTTTTTTTTTCTGTGGCTAGTTGCTTAGGGACACCATACTACTGACAAAGAAAGATTTCCCAAACAAGGTAATGTACAGAAGCCTGTGGGTAAGTCAAGTACTTCTTCCCTATTCGTTCTGCTTCTGAGACAGCATATGTATTGCTTACTGTCTTGACAGGCATCTTTTCTAAAAGTACCCCGAAGACAGTACATCAGCAAATATCAGGTCGTGTGGGTAGCCCCTTCAGTATGCTAGCTGAAGGGGGTTACTTCATAATGGTAGTGTCACCATGATTGATATAAAGACATCTTCTAAGTGAAGGCAAGTACTGGGAAGATGCCTACAGGTATCCACTGTAGATAAATCACATCCTTATTTCAAGGCATTTTTATTGAAGAACAGGGCTAGAGAACCGTTCACCGTAGCGTCCAACTAGATAGAAGTGTTTTTGGTGAGATCTGCATTCAATTACAGAAGACCTAAAAGTGAGAAGAAAGAGCAACCGTTCTATCCTGAAGAAGTACATGAAGAATTTTGAGCTTAGAGATCCCACAAGGAGCATTGGATGTATTCTCATTCCATACCAGCTAGAAAGAGAAACATGAAGTCCTGGATCCAGCCTGAAGAACAGTTTAATTTGCAAACAGCCTTGCTTACTCACACAAACATAACGTTTGTAAGTCAAAGTTTATTTTTCTCTCTGGGAGAAGCAAACTAACTTTTGCTATCTATTCTTTTGTGTTCTATTTAAGGAGGAAGGAAAGCTAGTGGGAGAGGATGCTAAGCTAAAAAAAATCCTGTCTCCTGCTTCCATCTTATCAAAAAATTTCTATGCAGGTGCGTGTGTTTTTCATGTGCAGAATTTTTCTCTTCTCCGTTATTTGTTCCACCGGTATCAACTACCTAAAGCAATGCACGTGCAGAGTAGAAAGGGTAGAAAGTATTGTAACATGTTATAACAATGGTACTTACAAACACTATAATTATCTATTATAATCTACTTGAATTCATACTGCAATAGAATAATTCCTTGAAATGAAGCTACAGGAGAACAGTGATTTACAACAATGTTACCCTGGACTTTTTTAAAATAATCCTTTCTATTACCACTCAGGATTCAACTGTTGGTCCAGTGGGGTGGGGATTCAGGTACTTATTGACTTAATTTCCCAAATTGCATTTTTTCCCCCACATTGATGGCTCCAGATATTCAAACACTTATGTCTGAAAGGCAGGGATGTGTGGGAGTATGCCAAAGTAATTGCAATTCACACACAACATTGTCTTTTTATTTTGGAAGTCATACTAGTCTTATATTTTGACAACAGAGAATTTTAAGCTGAAAGGGCTGTTCTGCCCTGAGGAGACCTTGTTGACATTACTACAATAAAGTGGTCCTAACTATAATCATGTTAGTATCAAACTAGGCATTAAATATAAACTGTCGTTTCTCTAAAACCCAATATATTCAGTTACCCAGTAGCAGTAACAATAAAAATGGGATGCTTTTCCTACTCACAAAATTGTAAATTCAGTTTTACCCTTCTGTTAACTCAGCAAATATTTCACCTTGTATACTTAGCTGTTTTTCTTGGTGTATATGTTTAAGAATTACAGAAGTGGCCAGTACATGAAAATAATCCAGGAGACTGGATTTCTTTTGGAAACTGAAAAAAAGCAATCATCTTTTATGCATTTTTTCAAACTAGATAACCAACCATCCATGAACCTGATCTTGGCTTATTGAGCCAAACTTGTATTTCAGCCTAATCTAGTTCATAGACGTTTTGGTAAATCAGATTAAAAGAACTGCAACATGTGTGAGTTCAGGCTGAGGGGAGAAAAAAGAAAAGGAAGGGAAGGGAAGGGAAGGGAAGGGAAGGGAAGGGAAGGAAAGGAAGGGAAAGGAAGGGAAAGGAA
>VYXH01006841.1:7559-52518 GCA_013397275.1 Burhinus bistriatus | reverse complement strand
AAGGGAAGGGAAGGGAAAGAAGAGAAGAGAAGAGAAGAGAAGAGAAAAGAAAAGAAAAGAAAAGAAAAGAAAAGAAAAGAAAAGAAAAGAAAAGAAAAGAAAAGAAAAGAAAAGAAAAGAAAAGAAAAGAAAAGAAAAGAAAAGAAAAGAAAAGAAAAGAAAAGAAAAGAAAAAACAGTGGGGAAAGCTTGTAATTCAGACACAGCACTTCTCGGAGGTGGGAGTTGTGACCAGAAAACCATCAAGCAAAGCAGGGAGACAGAGCTCAAGCTCACATCCCACTGCGCTTACCTGACTGAGGACCAGGACTTACCTGAGGAAAACTCAAGGAGACAGCAGAACCAAAGTACATCGTACACTTGGCAGCAGATGAGAAAGGATTTTCAGACATATGGTAAATGAGGTCTGGTTTGAAAAAGGGGAGGGAGTCTACACATGATCAGAGAAGACCATGAAGAACAAATTCAGATATTTCCTTTCACTTTCTTATAATGTGCTCTGGGTCTACCTTGGGACTGTCCAGACAAATCTGGAGTCAGTTCTGGAATGAAACCACGAAGTCAAAATGGATCATTTTAATATAGAAAATTTCTGAATAGGTTTAAACTCTTCTGTAATGAATCCTAATGACGACTGGAGGGAACTGCTAATGAGTGTGAAATGGAGCCTGGGGTATCGGAGACTCCCCTGTTAATGTGCTGAAGTGGAAGCTACTGCAGTAATGGAAGTGGCTGTTAATTATGCAATGCTGGCCTTGAGTTCTGAACTCTTCTCACGCACTCTAAACTTCTCTGTTGTTATGATTCCTTGCTGGGAAATATTGTATACTTTGGGTTTACTTTTTTGGATAATATTTTCTGAAAGTGGTCCTGCAAATCAAGAGGTATTATAAGAGGCTACAAGTGAAAAATAAATAAAAATCTTATACTCCATGGAATTTGGAACATTACAGTGAATATGACTGTTCAAATTAAATATTATGCAATATGATGTGGATTACTAGAAAAAAATAGAATCTTCTGGAAATGAATCCTTTTTGTATGTTTACTTTTATCACATCTTAATTGTTCAAAGGGAAAATCCCAGAATCACAGAATCACAGGTGTTGGAAGGGAGATCATCTAGTCCAACCCCCCTGCCAGAGCAGGGTCACGTAGAGCAGGTTGCACAGGATGGCGTCCAGGCAGGTTTGGAATGTCTCCAGAGTCGGAGACTCCACCACCTCTCTGGGCAGCCTGTTCCAGTACACATTCTATAAAAATAAAATCAGATTCTACAAAAATAAAGCTGAAAACAGAAATGTAAAAACTGCATTCCTCATTAAGATAAAAAAGGCTCTTCACTCATAAAGGTGGAACCCAGACCATTGTGGTCATTTATCTTTTGTTGAAAGCAGCAGTTTATCAGCTCTGTTTTACCCTCTCTGCTTTTTTTCATTCTATGCAACAAGTCAACTTCCCTAAGGTATTTGGCCAGCCAGTGAGAAAAAAACCCCTTTTGTTCCCCTACTTATATTTAGGCGAGCATTTTACCATATCAACTTTACTGCTTATTTCTGGTCATTTTATTTTGCTGTTACAGCACACAACACTGAAAAATCTGAACAGTTCATTCCAGAAGAGTTTGTGGGAGCAGCTCTATATGGCTTTCATCAGAGTGACTGTCCTTCATCCTTCTTCAATTACTTTTAGATTGAACAAACTTGCACTGTCAAAAGAAACTGAAACTATCAGATGTTGTAAAAAAAAATGTTTAGTATTTCACAAAATTGCAATGAAAAATAAATACTGATTAATAAAAATATCAATTGGCCTAGACCTATCTAGATTTTCTTGCCTAGAGTTGGATTCAAATTGCAAAGGTTTACAAAGAAAGTCTATGTTTTTAAAAAACTTTAATTCCGCAAAGTGTAGATTCTAAGGAAAAATTTTCCAGTACAATGGAACATGAATCACTTACAAAATAGGAATCTTCAGAGAGGGGACACCAGAAAGACAGGAAAGTATAAAATTGTCCCAAACATACTGTATCTGCATATTTTAGCCCAGATTAAAGATGCTGCTGCCATCTCAAAAGGACCAATTACAATTTTTTGCAACATCTCAAAAGGATTCAATTACCTTTGAGTGGCAGGGCCATTTCAGTATGATGCTGCTACTGAAATTAGCTTTCCCAGATAAGAAAATGGACTGATGGAATTTGATTATTGATAGAGGGTAAAAATAGAGTGCTTAGCAGAGTCTCTGGAAAGGTATGCCCCAAGATCTGAGGGAGGAAAAGATCCTGACTAGAATTTATTTGAAACTGTGTTTTTCTACGGCTTTCAAACAGTGTTTTAGGGACTTATTTCAGCTGAAAACCAGAATGCTTTCTTTTGAATTATATTGAATTATTGTCATTTGCAAGGCAGTTTCATAGGACCTGTTAAATGTAGATACACATCATGTATTTTTCTTCCATAGTCTGGACTACAAAGTGACAGCTTAATTAATCAGCTAATCATTGACTGTCATGGAACCACTTTCACAGCATTCTCAGCCTTCTATTCGCCTTTACCTAGAAACTTTGGGAACTGTGACTGGAAATCTGCAATGAAACATTGGGTCTATTGAGCTGATAAATGCCCCTCTGCTCAAAGTCACTACTAACCTAGTCTGCAATGCCTTCCATGGTGATATGCTTTGGGATAGTCATACTGGTCAGAAAAATGCTGGACAATCCAAGAAGAGGGAATGGGGATACAGTCAGTACAGAAATAAACATTCCTTCTAATATTGTCAGTCCTAGTGCCTGAAACACTTAGACTATATACATGTAACATAGATCATGTGTGACAAAAACTTTTATAATATCTATAATAGTGTTTCTCTCTACGTTGTGTTTTAATGCAAAAAGACTACTCTAGAAGTATTTTTAGTAATTTCTTATCGATAATAACAAAAGAAGTTAAAAATAAACACAGATATGTTTCTGAGGAAAAAAAAAAAGAACCCAGGTACAAAACCAGTGGTATACCAGTACCAGAATTTAGTGACAGTGGAAAATTTTTACTGTCCACAGTTCTCACCACGGAAACATTTGGGCATAACCACATCACTCAGAAAAGGCAATCAAAGATGTCCAAGCAAGGAATTATTTTTTACTTCATAAGTATTTTCTTTTCCTGTTTCTGATGCCATTGCCTCTGTCTTTTAAATGAATCTATAATTTATTTTTTTTTACTTCGCTATGGGAATTTGTGTTTTTTCTGTGTGCATACTTTGTATCTAAGTCTCTTCCATTACTTTTTGCTGTATCACAAGGTTCTTATCTCAGCTTCTGTGTTATTCAATGCTGATATAATGTATTGTGCCACTCAGAAAGATCATTCAGTCTTTTTATGACTTTTATGCATATGATAAATCACTCTGGATGACAGTTTTTCCCAGTTCAGAGTAGTACTCTCTTCCATCTCTGCCTAGTTTATTGATAACTATCACTGGATGAAGAGCTGGCAGAATCCCAATCTGGCTGAAAATGAAATAGTACAAATGAATAGTTCAAAATGTAAGCTCAATACTGAAAACACGTTTTTAATCTCATTTTCTGTTAAATAGCTGAAGAAACACTTAGAACTTTCAAGGAACACTCATTCTGGACTATAATACTGCTTCATTTTACTACTATTTTGGAGAAACAATTTTAAGATGATAAAGCTTGCAGAGTTCCCACAAGATGGCTTTGCAGTAATGGTATTTTAAATATTGAGAGTGATAGGATTTAAACACATGTTGGATAAATCAGACTTTTACTGATGTGGGAAGGTGATTATTCTCACAAAGTGGAAAGAAAAAAAATTGCAGGAAATTTTTTCATGTAAAACATTTAAAAACCAGTCTCAGAAGGATAGATGGTCATTTCTGCAGTGTCTCGAGGTGCAGTGAGCCATAAAACATTTGTGGAACTTTCCTGCATGTGAAGTTAATTGCACCTGTTTGCCTCATTGCCACCAAGTGTTATTGAAATATCATCACAAAATGTCATTGGGATATAAAAATATCATTTACTTTCAGCTCTGGAGAAGTTCAAAAAATGCATCATTTGGTGACAAACATTGAATGAAATAACATTTTTGAAACTATTTTTGTCTGACGGAAATAAAACTATGTCTTATTTAGCCTTTTTCTTCTGTTTCTTGTAATCTTTGTTTTAATATGAAGAAACAATTAATTAGTATGAAATGTGAGAAGGGTGGAGTGGATTAAATTAAAAATCTTTGAGATAATCTTTTTTGCTTTGCTTTAAAATTAAAATTAACTTTACGTGGTATTTCAGGTTTTTTTACTCAGTTTAAATACTGGGAGGGGGTATCTCTTTTCAGTGTACTTCACCTTACACCTAAACCCTTTCCCCTACTCTTGTACACCAGAATCAGAGAGCAACACTGAAAATGTAATTACTAATCCAGTCAGTGGGAATTTCTCTTTCTTACGCCATCTGTTGCCTCTCCTGTGTTTGTCACCATAACTTGGTTGAATGTCTGAGCTGGAGGAGGAGGCGGCATCGTAATTAGGAAGGTATCTGGCTAGGCATGGTAATTGCCAGCCTGCCTGCCTTTCCAGCTACCAAAATCCCCTTCCCTCTGCATGCACCAGCAAAGGATCAAATTGCAGAGACTTGAATTGCTCCAGCTTTAGTCAAGAAGTATAAGTGGTTAAGCAGATCTGTTTGAGAGCCAAAAAGAAATACCAAAATGTTACTATTATTTTTAACCAGAAACAGCAATGGGTCCCCGCTCATATTTAACACAAAATGGTGACGCATTCTCGTCGTGGTTTGGGCCAGATTCGCCCAATCTGGTGGAATGACAGACACTCGCTCTCTCTTGCTCCTCTCCTGAAGGGAGGCAAGAGAGAGAGAGAAAAAGAGAGACTTAAGAGTTTAGAAGGAACTAAACTACTTTAATGAAATATTAATAATAAAATCATAAAAAGAAAATAATGAAATATATACAAAACCATATCAAGCTCCCAGGATGACAATCACGTCACCANCTAAAAAGTAAAGTTACTGAACAAAATTGGTCCTGTTTTACCTCAAACCAGGACAATTCTCACAAGCGCAAAGGTTAAAATAGTTGCTGTCTCAGTGTTTACTATATTAATATGCTTACAATCAGGAGGTGAATAGATAGCTGGTATATCAGAGATAAGTCAGAAACACAAGACCACCAATCAAAAAAAGCCTTGTGAAAAAGCAGTAGTCATGGAAGGCAGTGGTAGCATTTGGTCAGAAGTCAGGTTTCTGAGAAAATAAAAAGTGATACTATGACACAAGTGTTGTGGTCATTCATAAATTTACTATAACCTGGAGGCTTCTCAGCTGCTAGATATTTGCACATACCTTGGTTAATACCTTCTCAAAGGCTCCAGTTAAGCTGCTGGGATGCACATCCTTACTCAGACGAAGCATTTCAACTGTGGCCACAGCAGCCTACTTCTCCTTCCTCTTTGTGACAACAACAAAGGCACAAAAATCTGGTTATCAACTAACGCTTTGATCTAAGGCAACTGTAAGTGTCTTTATGGGGAGCACAAGTACTAACTAGGCTGAGCTGCTTGGAGAGAAGGTCAGCTTTCAGCACAAGGGCAGGCAGGAGAAACAGTAGCTACTCACCTGGGAACGGCGATGCTGATCAGGGAACAAGGCATGCTTGTGTAAGTCATTAAATCTTATTCCCTCTCAGATTCTGAGGGCATTAGGTTAAGAAAGTAATCAGAAATACTTGACCCACCACGGTTATGTGATGTATAGATACAGTAGGCAATTACTCGGTGTAGCCACAGAGCTTTCAGTGTTTTCTCGTCCTAAGCTCCCTGACGCCGTTTCCCTCCTGTTACCAGGTTTCTGTTTTGTGCAAATGTGCAGAAGTGGTGTAACAGCTGGACAGGGATAGTACACGAATCTTATGATAAGTTTTGTTTAATATTGTATTTTAACCCATCTTTCTGATTTCAGAAAGTCCAAACCTATCAACAAAACCTTAGCATGGCAGGTTTTCTTAACACATTTCAGCACTGAGGTTATCTGGATGTTCTAGGAACTGTAATCAAAATGGCTTTAGTTTGAACAGCAAATCCAGGAGTTTCTATATTCCAATTTAAACGTTTATAGCATTTCAATCATTTCTAACATTATTATTAAACTAATAAATGTTTTAGTAGCTTGAAATATCTCCAGACTTAAAACCCAGTGTTAGGTTCATATATTACAAACAACAACAACAACAAAGGAGCTGACAAGTAGTGAGTTAAATAGAATTAATTTCCTCTCAGCTTCCCAGTGAAATCATAAACCAATCAGACTTTTTTTCTCATGTTATATGATACCACCAACCCAAAGTCCCACAGTGAAATTATTTCCCTGTAAATCATTGCAGTCCATCCATTATGCTCAAGAAATATGATTTTTTTTAAGTGGGTAATATAAAGTAGAAAAAATATGTGCTGTTTTCCAGCTCCTGATATCTGCAGGAACCCCTGGGCTGATCTAAGGCACAGAGCTTCTAAATAGTAGATGATTTTTAAAAGCTAATGAGTATTTAGTATAACAGAATATGAAAAAATATTCACAAAAAAAAAAAAAGGAACAAAGCAGAGAGATATAATAAGAAAGCTCCTCTTTCTCAAGCCACAGTTGATTACCACGCACATACATGTTTTACCATTGATTAAAGCTTACTTATATTTCTGAATAATCAGTAAATAAAAAGATAAAGATCATTTGTCTCACCGAAGGTTAGAGGGTAGGTGTTCTTGTTCCTAAACAGAAACATCCAAATGAAGTATGGAAGGAAATGTCCCGATCCATTCAATCTGGTCAGTAAACCTGCAGTCATTGCTACAACATTTTAATATTTTCTTTATGGGTGTACTTTATGGACAGTAAAACAGTCCTGTCCTGGTGACTTGAAATATGAAAATTATTATATCTGATATTTTGATTTGATTTTTTAATTTGATCAAATCAGAGGAAACATTGGAAAAGAATACACTGGAAGGAAGGGTGAAAGTCAATACATTGGTTCAGCAACATTTCCTTCAACAAACTTCCAAAACTATTACTGCAAGAGACAGTTACCTCTACACATCTTGGTGGCCAGCTGAACTCATGGAACCACTATGTAGGCATGTCAGAACCTCTTCCTGGTGTCTTGTTTAAGCTTGAATAGTGACTGAGAAGTAGCAGACTACAGTTCTTGCTCTCTGAAGAAATTTTTGTGACATTTTTCTCTCCCAATATAACTAAGAGTCTCCAGAATGAAAAGTCTGTCATTCTCGTATCCGTGTATAACATCTGCAAGTTCTTTGACTTGATTGATACATGCAGCTGTACTTTCTAAACACTGAGGCTGGAGTTTTTAACTGGTAATGTAAGGTGGTTGTTACCACATCAGAAAAGCTTCCTGATTGTAAACAATATGCTTTGCTTTGTGCGATGACACATATACAGCACCTCATAAAGGAATTTAATATTCTTTCAAGATTTGATAAGAATTATTGGAAGGTAAAGGTTCTCCTGTCTCCTTTTGATACTTTATTAAATTCATGAGAGATAATATTGTTTCCTTGATAACCTGTGCTCATGTTTGCTCCAAAGTTTAATTTCCTAATAATGTCTGAGAACATGAAGAAAAGTCTGAACAACAAGAATCATTTCCTTTCCTTCCATTGTCACCTATAGTTTTATCTTACTTGGAGCTACACTTTGACAATTTCACTGCTGCCCTCTTAAGAGGGCAGCATGCAGGTGTCTTTGTCCCAAAGGGGAAGGTTATTAAAGTTGTGCCTTAGAAAGAGATAGTCTTTCTGGAGGTGTTATGTAGAGAAAAATCAATGAAAATAAAATCTCCAGCTATTGAGCTGGAACGTATTGTTCTTTCTGAAGTTCTAGCTCTTCTACCCGGATTGGTGGGAGGGGATTTACTGAAAACCTGCCTCACCCACCCATATGAAATTCTTTTTCCCAGACGCTACAGAAATTTATTTCCCAAAAGGTTAGAACATAATGAGAAAGACTTCTGCTTCGTCTTTTGTGTCTCCTTCATCGTTTGTGTGGACTCCGCAATGCATTAGAATAATTAATAATCCAGTTTGAAACTGAATTCAGAACAGTTTCTGTTCAAGATTAGACCACATAACTTTGTGCTCAGGTATCTTGCTTACTTTGCCAGTTCATTCACTGAGCAGAGCTTCCTCCATACCGTATTAGATTCCTCACTGTGGAATGGTGACAATAAACTCACTGTAAATTCATTCAGTTTCAGCTCCAGACATAAAGATTCTCTTTATCAAAGCCTAAAGAAATGCTTCTGGAGTTCTCATACAGAATAGAAAAAAAAAAAATTAATACTTCCAAGTTATCTATGGACCATCATACTTGTCTAGCTGTGATATCAAGTGGTAAGAGGGAGATTAATTTGGTTTAATGAAGCCTAAAATGTTCGTATTACCAAAAAACTATTGAACATCACTGAACACTCATTGCTAAGTGAGGAATTTAGTCATTGTTTTTAAAACTTAATAGAATTTAAAATACATTGACTAGGATTTCTTTTTCTGGGAGTCTGCCTAGTGAATTTTCACTCTTTTTGGTTGTCAAACATCTCACTACCTTATAAATTATTTGCAAGGTGCCTGGAGGTGCAGTTAAAGAGGGCAAACTTGTGTTATGAATGCATGTTTCTTAAAGCTCTACTAATGAATTGGTTTCCCTGTAGGGTACAGGAGCCAGTACTTCAGTCTAATGAATGGAAAGCATTAAACTTCAAGCATCTTTTTACTGAGAATAATACCACTTTTTATACAGAATCCTGAAGAATAAGAAAGCTGAGGAAAGAGTCTGATTTTGTGTTGCTCTACTTGCCTGAGTAACTCCCTCCTTCAAAACGAAACAAAATACGAACACTCACCTGTAAACGTAAATAGGGGGTCAGGGAGGGGGAGGGCGGTTTTGTTTCATATTTGGGCGTGTTGACACTTCAATGATATCTATTGCTCTGATGTTGAGGTCCTCTGGCTGTTGATTTAATTTCGAGCTCTGCTGCTGTAGTGGCTGCTGATAGTTCAAAGAGGGCCTCCTGGAAAACAAAAGCAAAATCAAAACAAAAAACACAATAAACCCAGAGGGGAGGGTATGGAAAGGATTCTCAGAATTTTATACAGGACTCCTTTCAGTTAGTGGGTTGTGCTAATTAAGGAAAAACTTTCCATAGCTGGATGATAGAGGTAAGACTAGCGTCTAGTTTCATACTCCCAAATGAAAAGCAGTATCATTGATAAATGCCTGCTGCCATGATATAGTATTCATAACAACTTCATGTACATAGTTTTCCACCGAGGATTCAGTACCTCAGATATTTATGTCCCAATTTGCTCTTATTCAAGCACTTTTTTTTCCCACCGAGCGACTAACTATCCTCTTTGATTTGGGAATTCTTCAAGTCTGCTTTATTAACACTTTGAAGAAGCCAGTCCCTTAGAATTTGCATGTTTATTGAAGTTAGTCAAGGTGTTAAGTTCTGAACAACATTCTTGCTCAATACTGTGACTGTGATAAACAGTTACATTTATGCAGATACATATCATATTTTTATAAAAATGCCTCCAGATTGCTGAGTCATTTTTCCCCATCTCTTTCACAGACAGAAACGTTTCAGAGAGACCCAACCATGCCCAAACTGCTATACTTTTTTTTCTTGGATTCCTCAGCCAACAAATCTTAGTTTCAGTTTCCTCTTGTTGTTGTTCAGCACTTTTTCCTATGCAGCTTAGTTTTCAATTCTTCCATTTGTTTGAAAATCCATTCCAAGCTGATAACATCAAGAACGCGTAATGTCTTTTCTTATAAAGCTGTTTCTGAGAAACCACTTGATGCAGAACAGCCTTGCTACTGGTGCATTTATTACTGATAGAGTAGGCAGAGGATGTGGTTTAAAAAGTTGCTAAGCAAAGTGTGCACGCCACCATAGCATATGCTCAGCTGGGTTTTCGAGGCAGAAGTCTTGGGGAGTAGCTTTAGTAATAGGAGACTCAAAATCAGAAAGAGGTATTCATGAAAATGGCTAGCAAAGAGTGCAGAAAATGAGTGCAGAAAACGGAAAGGAGAAAACAACAGTTGTCATGGTATATGTAGAATTCATTCCTCATTAGTTAGTTAATGAGACAGTTTATTCTGCATATGTAATACCATTTTTTTTTCTTGCTTATGTGTCAGAAAGACTCTGATTTGTTCTAGTAACTCCATGAACCTAAAACAAAAGTATGTGATAAGTCACTGTCATGTGTGATAACTCACTGTCTAGTCAACAGGGAGTGCTAGAAACTCTCTGCATGTAACAGAAACTGCGTGATTCTGAATCAGTCTCTGATTATCTATTTACTAAAATTTAGAGATTGCTTGGAGTTCCATCTCTCATTTATGAACTGGGTTCACTAAATCCAAGCTAAAAGGCTTAATGGATAACTTGCATCTTCACAAAGAAAATGGAACACAGAAAGGACAGAAATTAAGGAAAAAAAATCATGTAAACTCATAATATTGTTTCAGAAAATGTTCTAAGTGTAATCCTCAATTACAGGATATTACTGTCAGATAGAGTGTAGCTAATAGCTCTAATAGATCTATTGAATTTTTAAATAGATATAATAATTTGAAAAAGTCTAATACAAGTTTTCAAGACCAGCAAGGCAAAGGTAAGATGTTGGACATCACTTCAGAATGACTATGTGCCATTGTGCCATTTGGGTTTTTTTTTGGTTATCTTATATTTGAGGAAGAAGAGAAACAAGAGTGTAGGGCAGTTCAGAGGCAGAAACCCTAAAGCAGCTGGAAGGCACCAGGCAGCAGCTTTAGAACAAGCTTCCAAAATGTAGCACTCTAGGAACCCAGAAAAGTGGTTTAACAGGGAACATTAGTACAATGTTTTTGACTGACTTAAAACAATGAAGGATCTCCAGTTGTTTTATGAACTCTGGATCACTGGATACTCCAAAAATATTTATGGCTTTTCTTCTTGTGCAAGCAGTTTCCCACCACAGCCTCTCCTTCTTCCTTCCTCATACCACAGACATCCAGAGAATTTTGCTCCTAACAAGCATGATTTGATTTCCCCCTGCAGTTACTGCTCACACTGGATATACTTCCAGCCTGGAATAGTGGATAATGCAGAGATAACTGAGCTAGCCAAGACCTAATGAAATACTATGCAGCAATTTTCAGCTCACCCCCAGTCATAATTCGCCTTTCTAGACTGACTTTAGACAGACTTAAGTACCTTTCTTTTCACTAACATAGTTAGAGTGAATTTAAACTGTGATGGCAACATCGGCATGCATCTGAGAGGATTTACCATTTCAGATTTTGACTAGTTTAAGAATTTGTGTAACACTCTGTTTCGGTGATACTTTCAGTGTGTGATCTATGGCTACAAGAAACAGCAAATCCATTTTGAGGATAACTTGTTTTCAGGCATCTGAGGAGAAGCGAGATTCCATTAACTCCATCAATCACCTCCTGAATCGTTTTCCCCTTAGGAATTGTGAAATAACTTGGTGTCCTGATAGATGCTTAAGGCCAACACAGAAATAAACAGAAGGGAAAACCCAGAACAAAACATTTTTGTGGTCACTACTATTAGGGGAAAAATTGCTCATTAGCTTTCTGATCCACACCTAGATTTAGAGAGCATTGTATCTATACATATATCTACATGTATTTCTCTGTCTTTTGAAGAAAATAAAGCAGGGGAACACATCTTTTTTCTCCCATTTCTGTTGAGATCTGAGGTGGTGTTGGCAGACACCTCCTATCTGTTAGACTTCCTGTCCTGTGCCCTTCTTGTTTACTCATCCCTGAGCCTGGTGCAGCACAAAGCCTATGCATTGCTCATGTCCTATTTAAGTCTTGGAAGTTATATGTACCATAAATTTCTTATTAAAATTGCTGACTTCTAAGTAAAAATAGAAGTGAGCTGAGTACATAACAGTTTAAGATGCTGACTTTATCTCTGTTAAGTACGTAATAAGACCCCTGCATCTAAGCAGAGCCTATTTTTCTTCTTCCCCATTATTGTTCTCTGGTAGGGAGAGACTATTCATAACCTCTTCACAATCTACTTCATCACAGGTGGCTGTCATTGCATGGAGAGAGGAGAGAAGCAGAAACAAGAATGATTCAGATGTCTGGAAAACATAGTCTATTATTAATGAAAAGGACACTTTTATTTCTGCATTTCAATGTGATTACAAAATTACCTTACAGGAGTGGAAAAAGTGATATCTAGAAACAATCTCAACTTGTACTGAAGACAAGAAGCAACAAAAGCGAGTGAAGGAAAGGGAGGATTTCTGCACCATTTTCGTTATTCATACAGTATATTACACGTAAAGAGATGACTCAAGACAGAAATAATAGCAATAGGAATAAGTATTTCTAATAAACAAAGTTTATAGCAATTATCTCAGACGAATGTGAGATCTAGACATGCTGCCAAGTTTTCTTCCACTGAATTTCATATGGTTTTATTCCTGAATTATATTTTCACTTGCATGTTTTTCTTGCATTTTGCTGATTAACCAAGACTAAATTAAATACATTTTGGATTTGCAAATGCAGATTTACAGTAAGTGTGAATTTATTTTTCAGTGCAGTATGTGTATAAATTGCAAATACCAATAATATACATGAAAGGAGACTGTCTTCCTGCTCTGATAAAGCAGGTACAAAAGCTTATCCTTTAAAAGACAGTGCAAAGTTCCATACTACCACTCGATAAAAAAGTAATCTTCCAATTTTTTACTAGGGTAACTTTTGCCCCTTTTTTTTTATCAAAAAAGTAGAGGGGAACATAAAATTAATATATGGGAATGATCAATGACTCATCAATTACTACAGAGCTTAAGGTTTTATGAATTGTGTAATTTGACTTACATTCCAAGCAAAACATATAACAATTGATAAATCAAGCTATATATGTGAGGTTAACACCCTTCACAGGAGATTTGCTGGAGAGTTCAGTGAATAACTGGTTAAGAAGACTGAAATTAATTTCTTTTTTTATAATAACCAGTCATCTATTTTTTTATTGTTTTTTTTTCTGCTTATCTCAGCTTTCTTGTGGACTCCCTCGTTATTTCTTTCCTTTTTCAGTCATGGTATTACTTTCTTCCCCCTTCAACACAGTCTTATAAAATTGTGTTTGTGCTTCAGCATTTTTTCCCTTCTCCAGTGCCATCTGTTGCCTCCTTGGTTTTCTCTGTTCCTGTTAAGTATCCCACACAGTTTGGTGCTGTATGTTAAGTCTTTTACCACATATGGTACTCACCCTGACAAATCTACTACTGCTCTGCATACGTAAAAAGAGGGATAGCGGGAACTGGGAAGTAAGGTTACAAAGAAAGGTTAGGAGCCATAATTCAGCTTATGAAAAACAGTGCAGTTAGGAAAAAATACTAATAAAAAGGGAAAACCTGTGCAGCAAAGAGATTGACCTACTATACAGGTATTGAGTACATAGATATTCAAATATGAGATTGAAACACCTTATTTGATGGGCTTAGTGAGAAGAAAAGTTTTAAACAACTGCTTAATATGTCTGTGAACCAGTAAATTACAGATACTACAAAACACAAACTGCAAGCTAAGGAAATTACTCAGTAAACTACTGAGTTAATACCTGTGACTGTAATCACAAGTGGACAAAAATACTGTAAAAACTTCTGTCACTGATATGATTCCATGTCAGTCCTGTGTTAAACTGTACTTCACTTTCAAGTCTTTATCTTCTTTCTCTTGTGCCTTCCTTTTTTCTTACTTCCCTCTGACCCCTTTTTTTACATACTCATCTTTATTTTTGTCTAGTTCTTGAATCCTTTGTAAGCAACCACAAAGCACCCTCTCTTTAGAATCCCTCCTCCTTGAAGCAGCCCTTCCTGCTCACAGTTAATAACACCTGCAGCGGTTCCATCTGAGCCATTTGCCATCTATCTTGCCTGTGCTTGCTCCTTAACTCGGTTGAGGACGATGACAGTACTAGTTACTAGTGACACGAATGGAGTCAGCACCAGGTGGAGTCCTGACTCTACCAGCTGTTTGTTGGCCAGAACAGCGGACCAGCTTGGTAGGGGTTGCAGAGCACACACCGTTGCCTTTAGGAGCTGCACTCCTAAGAGATGAAGATATATGAGGAAAGTGCGGTAACACTATCTGTGTGTAATAGCAGAGCTTCTGGGAATCCTGATGAGGATGTTGATACACAGGGCAAAATGTTGATACTCAGTGTAGAGCACATATGAGTGGTGAAAGAAAAGGCATTTTGCCAGTCATGTGAAACAGAGAAAGGTTCTCTTGAAAGACTGAAAGAGCAGTAAAATGGTACCTATCAGGAGAATGTGGAGCATTCAGATAGAGATGGCAGAGGGATGCAGAGATGTAGAATATTGATGTTTGCACAATTGGTGTAGCAGCTATGTAAGTATGTGCATCTTTCCACAGGATGAATTTTAACATGTCTAAACCTTCACTGGGTCCTACCTTTGTGTCAGTAGAGCTGTGCGAAGCACAGGTAAGACACTGACTTTGCACATGCATAATGGCTAATTAAGTCTTTTATGACAGAGGAGAAGAATGAAATGGCATATGTCATGACCTAGCTAAGGCTTTGTCACAATCACAATGCTATCCTCATTAGCAATCTAGGGCAACATAGTAACCACCAAGAGCGTGTAAAAAACTCACTGGATACCAACAGTCATTGACTAGCTACCAGGGGGGTCACTGTCAAAATGGAAAAATGTATTGAATAACATTTGATCCTTGCCCTTCCCAAAGGGTGATGCAGAAGGCGTTCAGAGTGTTTAGACACCTAGCTGCAGCTGTGGTGACAGCGAACAGTGCAGTTAGCGCTCTATCACTGTAAAAGCAGCAAGGGCAAAATAGCATCAGGTGGTTATCACAATATTCCCTCTGCAGATTTACTGCATGTTTTGTTCTTCCTCACAACAAAAGCTGACAGAGACCTTTGGCTATTAGTTCACCGGCTGAAGGGGAAAAATAAAGACACACCACTGAATGTGTCTGTCTTCAGTGTCTCTCTGGTATACTGTTAGTACATTAAGTATTTTGATGTTCTTTTAACTAGGTGACATTTTTGTTCCTCATTGCAAAATATAGTAAGGATCTACTGGAAATACTGGTTTCAGTTAAAAATATCCGGTTTTATCTTTCATGCAGTATTAAAAAAAGCTTTGTATTGTTGTTATTCAAAATGAATTAATACAGTCTTCCTCAGAATTTTGTTTGTGCGCAAAAGTATTCTGAAAGATACATTATTTTCCAACAAACTATCAGACCAAAGTCAGGTGGATCCTTGTAGAGGTGAAACAGCTCCTGGATTTGGCTCTGAAGCACGTCTTGGCAGGTACCTCTGATCTAGATGTTGTATCAGTTCTTTTACTGCATGGTGAGGAATCACAAATATTTCTTCAGAGAAAACAGGTGACAGAGAGGCGTGGTGAGGAAAGAGACGTGCTGAAACAGTTACAAAGAAATGATAGATTACCTGATGGTCATACAACTTCACAGGCAACTGAAAAGCAGGGGGTGGTTTTGTTTGGGGTTTTTCCCCCCTTCAGCTGAGAGGCGAGAGTAAATGCCTGGTAAGTGCAGCCCATTTTGCTCAGAATTTGTGCTATGTATTGTATTACTTCATCAGTTTTCCTATTCAAACTCCTGAGTTAGAGGTCTAAAATAGTTTCTGGCTCAGAGAAGAAAGTCATTAGTTTAATACCGGTTTATTAATGTGTGAATGTGCTGCTATTACCAAGGCCAAGAGTGGCAAAGGCACCATCAATTTTGCTTGCCCACCCCCTTCAGTTTAAGAAGATAGATAGGGCTATCGATTCACTGGATTATAATTGTGTCCTAATGCCTTCACAGTCTCAGCTTTCACTCTGAACTCCCGGGGCCCTTCCACAGCCCTCTCCATTACCCGTACAGAACAGCTTTCCTTTTGAGAACCATACCGAGCACCTCATCTTCCTGATCCCTTGTAGTAACAGTGTCCACAGCGAGGTTTTGTGTGTAAAAGATTACTTATTTTCATCAGTTGTAATTGGTATCTCGTCCATTTTGCTAACTGTATTGAGAAGGGAAATAAAGTAAACAGGATTATCTGTTCATATTCTTCAAAATATGTATTAGTTTAGGAACATATAAGAATAATGTAAATTAAACAAATGCCAACTTTATTTCTGTTATGTCTTTTAGAGATTCTGATGCTCCATGCTTGTAACAATTTTCTTACTTGTTCCCCAAAACCACATATTTCTGTGTTTTATTATTTTGGTTTTTTCAGACAGCGGCCATCAATAGGCAGGTATGTGTGGATTTAACAAAGATAAGCAAAATAACTTTATCACATTTTTCATACTTAGCTTAATATTTTCAGTATTTCATTATCAATAATTTCTCTTTATTTAGACAGCTAATGTATTTTCAGTGTATTTTTTCAAGGTGTTGTCAATAATCTCTGTATGGAATTTTTCTCCTGAATGGAAAAACTTCAGAAAGACACATTTTGAAGGCCAAAATCTTTCAAATGTTTTTCTGCAGTGCAGTTGTCTACATTAACTGTCATCTTGCTCTTCAGTACCTATTTTTATAATCACTGGTTAGAATTTCTCATTGTCAAAACTGAAAATTGTTATGTATTACTTTACAATTTTGCCGTGTCACATTTCAGTGTCTTCAGTGTTTCCTTAGTGTTAGATCTTTTTGAAAGGTTGAAAACTAACTCTTCTCTGCCTCTTCCCTCTGTGTGACAGGCACTGCTAACTAAATCTGTAAAATAAGAGTAAGTGGATCTGTTTTGAATTTAAGATATGTTACATTTTTCTGATCCCTCTTGTTTTATTGACAAGAATTACAACAGACCGTGAAATTGCCTTTTTTTTCCTAAAAAAAAAAAAAAAAAAAAAAAAAAAAAAGGAAAACCAGGAATTACCTCCATCTTATTATGCAGTTTATTTATAGGAATCTTTCAGAAATGCAATTACTGTGTACGTAAACCTCACATATTGACAACTTCTTGCTGTTTCTGGTTCCCTGTTAGTTACTTCATGCACTCATTTTAACTGTCAGAACGAAGTCGGACTTACCTTTGCAAATATGGCTGTGGTGCTTTGAGAAATGATTGCTCTCTGGGTGATTACACATCCGAGGACTCAAATCCCTCTGTCTCCAGGTGACTGATTCAGAAGGCTTATGTAGAAGAGGCCCAAGTTATGTTCGTAAACACACGTGAAACTAGGCACAGAAGGCTTGGCTACAGAATGACAGTTTTCGTTCAGCACAAATTCTTAGAAATGTTTTGAAGGTGTATTTTTTAACATTAACATTCAAGATGTTAATACACAGTAAGAATACAAAATATGGTCATATCGTGCCTCTGAGAACAACTCTTGGGAATGTCAAAGGGGAGTCCAAATTCAATACTACACAGAAGCGTTTTTACTAGAAGTTTTGACATCTCCTACAACTAGTCTTACGTAGACATTAACATACGTTAGCATGAAATTGCAGAATAAGAAGCCCATTTTTAGCATGATTCATGTGACAGTAGGAGTACAGATATAGATTAACTTTAATGATGCTTTTAAAAATATTACAAAGCACTTACATAACTTTTCACATATGCATTAGGGAATAAGATTTGTTTGGCCTGCCAAGTAGGTAGGTGCCAAATATAGTGAATAGTAGGCGTATAATATGTACAAAAATGAGTACTTCTCCCTTTGGAATCCATTTTTCAAATACCTTGAAAACTGGTAACCAAAAAACTACTAGATCTTAATTTAAGAACTACCGTGTATACTATTTAAAAGGTGGATCGAAAGTGTTAAATTATTATGGAAATTGAGATAGGCCAGTCACAGCATAACAATGCAGTTCTGCATTGTGCTTGCTCCTAAGGCTACTAGTGTTAAAACATCTTATGTTTCCAAGGCTAGTAGTGGTTAACTGATTAAACGCATAGCAACAAACAGGTACAATTAAGCCAGCTTGTAATTCTCTTGGAAAGTGCACAAAGAATAAAGAACCTCAGCAACTCCTACAAAGGACAGTTGATTTCCTAACTTCCTCCTGCACTAGGAGGTCCTTTTGTAAGTCCTGAAATCTCCAAAAGTTTCATGGGTCTGGCAGTGATGATGTAATGTGGGGGAAAGTTACATATAATTTCCGTTTTCTTTATCTTCTTTGAGATCCATGTGAAGACAAATCTGAAACAGAAATACTTAGGTAAATGCATCAGCTCAGCTGCAAATATTTGTCAGTTCTACTTCAATGTGGTCCCAAATTATATCAAGATCTTGCTATGCTCTGTGTAAATACACAAGAGGGGAGAAAAAGAAATGGTCCTGTCCCCAGATAATTGGTATTTTACAGGAAGATCTGCATAGCCGTTTGCAAACAAACACCAGTTCGAGCACTGTTCTAACAGCAAGATACTCCAGAGAACCAGAGGCTCCATCGGCCTGTTGGCCTCACGTTGTGTCTGGTAGAATAACCCTCACTGAGATCCCATCTGAGGAACACTCTGCATCTTACCCTAAGAAAAAGATGAGAGAAAACATGCCTCAAACAAGAGCTGTCCTGTAATCTGGAACAGCAGTAACAACCTACCTTAGGTTGACCCAATGATCCGTCACAAAACCAGCCTTTTATAAGTGGCTTATCAGATAGATTTTTTTTTCATCTGGAGATGAATCCTGCATTGCCTTGTTTCTTTGTTTTTTTGTTTTGAATGTATTGTTCTATTTCCAGAGAAAAGAGATGATCCAGCATCTGGTATTTTACGATACCACCAGCTAAAAAAAACCCAAACAACTTATTGAAAGTTTTATGCACGTAATATATATAAAGGATAAAAACAGGGAATGATTCATCAGTAAGATTATACTAGTCATTATGCAATCAGGAGCACAACTCATTAGGTGTATAGAGATGAATCGCTTAGTACAAGATGCAGTATCATTCCTTAATTTTTGCAGACGATAATGTATTTTGAAACAAAAAATCTTGGTACCCAAACAAGACAAAATTGCATGTCACCTTACTAAAGTTCTTTGTTTCTACCTTTATAGTCTGAAGAATAATTCTAAGGAAACTTGAGCTATATATGGTCTGTAGATAAGATTTAATTTTCAATTGCTGCTAGTCTATTTATCTTCACAAGCATTAAACTAACCCTTATAATAATTATGAATTAAGATACGCATCAAGTAATGTTGCGTTCTTAATTTAAATGATTTTTCAAAGACAACCTGGTTTAAAGCTTGCTTCCTAGTAAATAGTGTAATCGTGTTTTCATATTAATAATTTTATAAGGCAAATAGCTTGTAAACTTACACTCCAATATTCATGCTAGAATTGTAAAAGACAAGATGAAACATGATTTGAGTGCCACTGACCAGAAAAAAATACACACTGGGAGTGCATTATTTCCAAGTTACAAAATGCAGTTTAAAATCTATGGGACAAGAGCAAGGTTCACTTATTTCTTTTATGGTGATAGCACTTACTCCGGAAAAGTGAACATAAAATGTGATTTGTTAAATCTACGCTGTTAGGATAGCATACCTGCTGTCACCAATTTGTAACCTGCTGTTAACAATTTGTTATCTATTTCTCCTAGGTTTAGGATCCTCTGCTAGCACACACAATCTTTTCTTTTTTTTTAAGACAAATATTTTCAATGCAATACAGTTTTTATACTCCACTCAAGTATTAATTGGATAAATTGAAAGTAAAAATCCTCCAAGCCAAATTAATAAAATAGTGTCTGTTTTCATTCTCAGCTTCATCTTGTTCCTTCACTTCTTTTTGCACTGTCATTGTCTTGTGTCTTGCAGGTTTTGAAACCAATATCTCCTCTGAGACCCAAACTGGGGAATCCTTTATAATATCTGCACACAAATCCTGACAGGCTGCTGAAAATGCTGCCACTTCATGTTGTTATTTTAGTCTCATGACGTACTACTTAAACATGAGAAAAAAACCCTTAGGGATTCAGATAGTCTGTTGGACCAGAACGGGGTTACAGTCAAGAATAAATCCTTACATGTTACCTTGGAATAACATTATTTTAACTACTTCAGTAATTGCTGGTCAGACACTTAAATGAGCACTGGTTGCCACAACAGCAAATAGGATCTTCATGTAATACATCAGGGGAAAAAAAAAATAGGTTTTGTGCAGGAGAGGAGGCCTGGCAGCATTGGAAAAGGTTAGATGTACTTAACCCTGCCCTTATCCAGCACAAACTGGTGTGGCTTATGTCACCTATTAGGGTCACAGGAGTGCAATTATAATGTTTCCCCAATTACAAAGTTTCCCCGAGTCTGACTTTGCCATTTACATTGAATGGTTAGACGTGAGATTCTCAACTATGCATTTTTCACAACATTTTCCATGATCTTTTTATTTAAAGTATTGTCACTTTTTTTCTTGATTTGCTGCTTTTGTTTTTAGTGAGGTTTGGTTTTGGGGTTTTTTTTCCCCAAAATATGGTACCAATTACAAAATAAAAACCTGGGTGATAGTAAAAAGCAGATGTAATGATATTTTTGTGAAAAATTGTAACTTTGAGAAAAGGCCAGAAATGAACCTATTTTAAAAAATAAAATAACAGATAAATTTATTAGCTTTACTAATTTTGCTTTGAAAGCACTTTTCCTAGCTCATATTCATGCTCAGGGCAATACAATTCATTAGGAAAAAAATAACAGACGAAGAAAGAAATAAAAACTTTAAATCCTCCTCTTGAATTTCAAAATGGGAAGGAATTAAAACCACAAATTCTATATGTCTCTTAGGTTATGACAGGTAGCACAGCAATTTTGTAGGTACAGGTTATAGCATGAGGAACTTCATTAGATGATATAGTTGCTTCAATGGGAAATCTGCCCACACAAGCTTGTAAAATCAGGAAAAGTTGCTAGAAGAGATTGCTTTAAACATGCCGTAACAATGATGCATCACATCAGCCTCCCTGGGAAAGATTCTGCCTCTGTACAAAGAACTTTATTTTGTTACTGCCAGATGACAAAAATAAACCCCTTCCATTTAGTATGTGCCTAGTTTACCTCCTAAAGCACAGTTTGTCTCACTGATGTTACAGACTTCCTTGTGTCCCAGTGTATAATGCTTGTATTCAGGCAGGGAGAACAGATGGAAACATATGGGATGGGCCTGCTGGTGACGTCCCAAATCAAGGCGCATGATTCTTTGAATTAGGATGCTATTTACTGGAACTTTTTTATTGTGGGTAGCTGTTTGTCAGACGTGTGTGATCACAGAATAGGAGAAAGGTCCTCTGAAGCTGAGATGCTGCAAGAAAGAAGTGTGAGGCGGAACAGAAACTATTGGTAAGAGCAGCTAAAGATATGGAGCACCCAAAAGCCATAGAGCATGGAATAAATGTGTTAGAGAATGAGACTTATATATTCCTTTCAGCCACTGTATTGCTTACTGTCGATATTCCCATACACCATAGGCTTTAAACTCAGACTACAGAAGAATATCAGAAGAAGATAATAAAAACCATTTCATACTTTATCAACCTAGTACTCACTTCTTGTTTCGTTATCAGTTATACTGTTAGATCAGGATATCTGTCACCATTCCATAGATTCGGAGAACTATTTCTGCCTTAAAACTGCCAAAGTCAGATCAGACTCTCCTGCAGCTGAATCAGTTGTCTGCGGGTTGACTGGGCAATGGTACATGTCTCTCTCTCTCTCCCACACACACTGACTTTAGTCAGTGAGCTATACTAGCACAATGTTGCAAAAATATATATACTTTACTCACTTGAGTTAAAGTTTAAAGAGGATTGTAGTTTTAACAGAACATCTATTTAAATATATCTTTTCACTATCTAAATTGCATATAGTCATACAATCTTTCTATGATGCACAATGATATGTCACTGAAAGTTTTTGGAATTGTTTTGGCATGAAAGGCAAGAGCAATTATTAGATCTCTTCTGGGTTAGCTGGGGGTGATCTTGACATACATACTCACCACATGTTACACAGCTGTTTATTAGTTAGCAGTAGCTCAGGGTGATCTGAAATGCTGCGATATACCTTCAGGCTATAGAAAAAATGCAAAGTTGTTGGTAGGAATGCAACATGTTGATCAATAGTCCTAAAAACTCCTTGATATGATGAGTAAGATGGTAGCTTTTCTGCAAAGGAAGGTGAGGGATTTAGCTCTTTTCATGTGCTAGACAGCCAAAGGGACAAAATCTGTGTAACAGCTGAGAGCTGCCCTTTGGTTATTTGGTCCAACTGAATCCATTAGAGTAACTCTTGTCAAATGGAAGACTAATAAAATGGATGGTGTCTTATCTCATACGTAATCTTAACATTATAGTCTTTGAGAGACAGAAAGTTACAAAAGGCATTTTGCTTAAATCATTACATCAAAGTGAGCTTAATATTGAAATATCAACCTGCTAGGTAAATAATACTGACTGACATTCTGTCTTGGAAGGTGTTGTCTTTAGTTGCCTGTGAGTAGAAAGAAAATTTAAAAAGTAAGAATATAAAACAGGGATTTCAGACAACATAAACTGGTATTAAGCTACCAACTAACCAACCAGCCAACCAACTAACCAACCAAAGGGTTTTCCTGGAAAATCCTTCAGAAATAAAAGACCACATGGCTTCTTAGGACTGTCAATACAAAAAGGATTTGATATTTAGGTAAGTTTATTTCTGTTCTTCAGATCATGGTAAGAGTCTCTTCCTCTCCTCCACCATGTACCAGATACCTAATCTTTCCCTTTGCTTCTGCATGTGTTGGTCTTGCCTCTAAATATTTTATAGCTTTAGACTTATTTTCATCAGAGAAAACAAGAAGGCTTAAAATGTATTTGGAAATAGTAACTTTTTGTGATTATGTTCAGGTAGCTAATCATTCTTTGGAACTAATTATCATATAACCAAAACACAGTTCAAACAAAAAAATACTGGTGCCTACTTAATTTTTACTCTATTTTTTAATATACTGTGCAGAATTTCAATAAAAAAAATCTTGATTTCAAAGGCTTTTTTCCTCACATTGCCTTTGAATACTCTATAATATTGAACAAACCTTGGAATAATCTACAGATGTCTCATTTAAACTAAAATAATGAGACATTCTGAAGCATGCAATAAGACAGAGTAGTGATGCTAGTGAATGACAGCTGTCTACCTATGAAAAGCAGCAAATCCTCCAGCATGTTTAGTATGCTTTAGATGTACAGGAAGGATACTCTAGGCCATAACGTCTTTTCCTCATGTTTTTCCAGCACTCTGTAAGTATCTTGCTCTTGTGCACTCCGCATTCACAAGCAACATTCTCTTGCACACTCAACTTCAGGAGCTAAGATTTTTTTAGGGGCTAAGTTTCAGCTTGGTATAGTCATATGGAAAGCAGCTCTCTTTGAGGAACTGAAACCTAAAAACATGTAAGATATATTTTGAAGTAAATTAGTAATCTTTTAAGAAAAATGAGTGATTCCTCAGAGTATAATTCTATCAGTGATTGAAAAACGTAACAATATATTTTCTCCTGAACTGTGAATTGTTGGTGTACATTGTACAGTCATCAATAGACTGATGACTTTACTTTGCAATATAGTTAGATTTCTTCTATTACTTCATTTTTCATTTACATTGCTCAGCTTCTTTTCTAATAACAATGTCTTGGATTTTCCATAACATAAAACAGGCAACCCACTTCTCTGCTGCGTGTGTTTCTATGCATGCCTACTGACCCGTGGCTCTAACTACAACCGAGTAGTGAGTTATAAGGAAACAGTTTTTTTATAAGTTGCATAAATTACTCTTATAACTGAATACCTATGAATACGTAATATATACCACCTTAAAATATACTTCTTGCGAGGAGAAGAATATTATTAATTCCATTATTTGAAACACACAAAATGACTCACCTAAGGGTATTTGGCAAAGCAAGGACTGACTCCTGATCCCCAAGTCTCAGCCCAGTGCGTAAACATGGACATTTCTTTCTGCTTCATATTATACAGATGATGTAATCAGAAATGTAACAGCACTTAAAGAGGATATGGAGAGGAGTTAGGGGAGACTGTCACTGAAGTATGGAGAGCCAGAGGCTCTGCATTTGACACATTCAGTGCAATGATAGAGGTAATGTCTTGCCCTTTGAACCTTCTGTCCTCTTTTAGATTCTTAACTAAGGTCTGAACTGAAAATAAATCTACTGAGATACATTGTGTGTCTTAAAGTACAATATGATGGGCAAAATTTTAACTTATTTTTCCTTAAAAGGTTAACTAGGCTACACTGCAAATTGTGTGTATATGTACATATATTTTTATATCTATATATATATACACACATACATATATCTTTCCTGTTGAATACATACATCTTTATGAAGATCTGCATGTGTGACTTTCTGAAGGAAAATATATCATGCCAGTGATACAGAAATCTATTTAATTAATATGAAAATTGTATTACTCATCTTTATTTTGTGTATGTGCATATGTACATAATACAAACACTTTTTTTTTTTTGTAGAAAACAATCTTAAAACTGATCTTTGTTATTTTTAAATATCATTTTCCACTGGAGAAGATAGAACTATTTGCATATTTATTAAATATATTTCACCCAGAAAATTCATAACTATGATGCTGCATCTCACTGAAAGTCTATTTCTACAAGCAGCTGAGGTCATTATGTAGAAAATTCTGTACAAAAATATAATATGTATTGGCTACATTTAGAATAAACTATAATAAGAGCTGGTAGGGATTTTGAGCCTTAAGCCATAAAATTCAACAAACGCAATCATTCTTCTGGTAACACTAACAGTAACTCATTTTTGGAAAGCTGAGTAACTAGGCACAGTGGTCAACTCTTAAAATTCAGTATATTTTGATAGTCACCACATAATTGAATCTGAAATGTTTCATTTATTCTTTACTCTGCATGGATGGTATGTCAAATCAGTATGATTTAACTGTGCATAAATTCTGACATTTTAGGGACAATGACTATGGATAAAACTCATGAAACGTTATGGCATTTTTCAAGTTTGGTAGTAGCCTCTTTCAGGTTTGATTACAGACCTTCTGTGCTTGGAGTAATGCCATAGTAGCAGATCAGCTGGTGGAAAAGGTGAGGAGACAGGACATCATAACAGATTCCCTGGTAATATTCCCCAAAAGGCACAGCTTAATTGCTGGGTTGCTCTCTCAGGAGTACTCACCTCCTTTTCCTACCATCAGGCTACAAGCTGATAGAGCAATTTGACTAGATTCCGTTTTCCACCACCATGGCATTTGGAGTCATGTCCGTGTCTGGACATGGAGATACACACCTCCTGCGATGGTTACAAGTGCACACTAAACCTGAAGAGCTCATTGGCAGAACTGTTCACCTCCCAGTTCTGTACTGGTGGCTTTCGTTCCCATACTTGGGTAGCATGTGGATTTTGAATGAGGGAGTTGGTAGAAAAAAAGAGTTGCAAAGAGAGATAAAGAGCAAGAGCTGGAAAAAATACAAAATCCTACCCTTTCCTTCTTTCTTGACAGAAAATATGTGCAAAACAGCATAGCATGAGATAAAAAAAGAGCAGATAGCAGAAAAAAATACCTCAGGACACAGCAGAGAGAAGGATATTGTCAGGAATCTGTCTATTCAAGAATGAGGACTCAGACTTAAACACAAAACATGCATACATCACTGCAACAAGGTGAAAATATTTGCACATTTTCAAATATATGACCAGATAATTGGTAACCAGCTAAATACTTAAAAATAATCAAATGGCTAGCTAAGGAATAAAAGGTGGAGAGTACAAAAAGAAATGTGTCATTTTTATGGAATGGTTTCAATCACAAAACCATTTACAAGGATACGAGGTCGCCAAAATACAACAGTGTGAGTTAGATCAGAGCCTGGTTGAGCACTGGCAGGAGAAACCTAAGTTTTGGCTGTAGCCAGCAGCTAAACAAAGGGAGGAAGGCGCCCGCAGTGTATGAACAGGCTTCAGCAGCAGCCCTTGGCAGCTGGTTGTGCAAAGGTGGGCCCAGCAGTAAGAATGCACCTCTCCCCAGCCACTGCTCGCCATGATGCAGTACACTTACTGCAGACATCCCTGTATCTCTGAATGCATTAGCTGGAAGAATAAGATTTGACTTTATGGCGGAGATATTTACAGTCCTGTCAAAACCCTGACTTTCTTTTGTACTGTTAGGAAGAAGTACGTATCCTTTGGGAGGGTAGAGGGCTCTATATGAAAATGGTTAACTCAACAGAAAGATGCAGCGATGAAAAATGGGCAGTAAAGAAGGAATTATGCTGGTGAATCCTAGTTCTTTGTGGCAGAAACTGATAGCTGTCAGGTTGATCAGTGATGATGACAATGGCCACAGGTCTATGTAAAGGAGTCCCAGAGCTTGCATCACTCTCAGTATCTCAGTGACTTGACAGGTATGTGGTTTTTGATACATCCCTGAGTATGACTCTGAAGGTAGTTGAAGAACTTATTTGAAACATCAATCTTTAATGAACACTGGGAATTTTTCCAGCAGCCTAGAGAAAAAGAAGTTTTTATTTAAGGTTTCCAGGTTCCTGACATAACACATCAAAGTTGCTCTAATAAAACTATTTGTACCTTTTCAATACATTTTTAAACATTTTAATTCACTTTTATTCTTATATATAAAAATAAAAACTAAAAACATTTAAATTACTCTACTTGTGAAAAGTGATGTAAGTCAGCACGTATTATACCTTTTTTCCTTCGACTGCATCATATTCCCCTTGATCACCTTTTCTGTCTAACTTTTCTCAACTCAAAAATAAAATAGAAATTAACTTGTATAGTTACGAAAAAAGCTGTTGGGGCCCTGCATCCACTGAGAGGTTTTAACCTGATCAGCCCCACCTGGGATCTCCATTCACACCCCTGGGCACCCAGTCCCTGCCTGAGCTCTGCCAAAGGCATTCCTGCACCTTGCTCCGTCTCCAGCCCCTACCCTGTCCTCAGACTTCTGTTGTGGTCCTGTCTCCTGACGGTCCTGGACTGAAGTCCCTGGAAGGATCCTGGACCTAACTCTGTTTTGCCCAGGACAGTTTGGGACTGGCAGCAGGTCTTGCTGTTGGCACCCTGCTCTGTCCACCCTGCTCACACCACACACTGTGGGGCTGTGCCCTGGTCAGGGATGGCACTGCCTCTGCCTGCGCTACCTTCAGCTCCTGGTTTGTCTTCCCTTATGGAGCAGCCCCGCGCCTGCTGCTCCCTGGCAAAATTTTAGGCATGACAAAGAGCTCTTTGGAAAGCAATAGTCTAAGGCTATGCTGTGCTGTGGTGTTGAATTTATCTCATTTCAGTGCAAGTGAAGCAGAGGATGTTTTTAGTATCAGAAAAGACTAAACAAAATATCTGCTATATTCCCATCTTTCAGTGCCTTTTGTAGCTACTTGGAATTAAACACAGTAGTAACTTATGGAATTCCCTGGATTTTGTGAGACAGGATTTTTTTAAGAGGTGGAGTTAATTTTGAATTGAATGTCCCATGTCCAAATTTACACAAAATGCAGAAGTCCAAGAAGTTTCAGAATTATGAATTTTAAAGAAAAGGTGCTGATTTTTTCAGTAGAACTGTAATCATTCTTTAGCAAGGCAAGTAAAATCTTCTTGGGAATACCTTCAGGAGCCACCGAATATTGTCTGAGTTTATGTTGTGATATATCATTACATGATGTGAATTCTTGATGCAAAATTCCAATGTAGGAAAGTCGCTATTTGAATGTTACAACATTCTGCTCTCGTAAGACTTGAGAGGCTTCTTCTTTAAAGAAAGAACAAATAAAAAAATTATGGGAGTGGAGATACCGGTTGAGGAGGCAGTGGCCACTTGTACCTGAACTATTAGGGATTCTGGAAATACTTCATCCCGTCTTGGGGTCTCCAGTACAGGGTTAATGCTCACTGAAGTGGGCTCAGCAGAAGGACCCCAAGCTGGCCAGGGGCTGGAGGAGTCGTCCTACCAGCAGCAGCTGAGGGAGCTGGGCTTGTTCAGCCTAGAAGAGAGTTTCTGCAGGACCTAACGGCAGCCCTCCAGCCTCTACAGGCGGTCATCAAGAAGACAGAGAGAGGCTCTTCACAGCAGTGCATAGTGGAAGGCTGAAAGACAACAGGCACAAACTGAAAAAACAGATATTCAGGTCAGATGCAAGAAAAACCTTGTCCTCAATGAGGACAGCCAAGATGTGGAACAGACTGCCCAGAGAGGCTGCACACTCTCTGTCCCTGGCATTTTTTGAGATTGCCCCAAGCAATCTGGTCTGACCTCAGAGCTGGCCATGCTGTGAGCAGGAGATTGGACTAGAGACCTCCTGGGGTCCCGTCCAGCCTGGATGCTGCTTTGGTCACACTTCACTTCTCATTTAATGCAGTAATAATATTATAACTGGCAATAATACAGTTCATAATATATTGTTCATAACAATATGGCTGATATAAATCAATGAAATTGATGTAAGCACCAGCAAAACATTTCATTTTAGACAGAATCCACCAAGGTTGGTTTGAGCCTATTAGCCTAACATGGGGCCAGAGAGCAGGCAGGAAGCAGATCAAGGAAGTATACATCCAAAATCCCAGGTGGAGAGAAAAAAGACTTTGTATCTTTTATCTCATGTTTAAGACAAAAAAAAGATTTTTAAGTCTCAGGACAGTACTTTTCAAGACAGATAAAACACTCCTTTGAATTTTCAAAAGTGGTACCTTAGATTTAAAGTGAAGTGGCTGAAGTGTCATTTTAGATTTAAAATAAGAACTAGAGCAAATCATTTTGTTGCAGAAACAGGATGGTTTATACAAACTGAATAAACAGTGTGTGACAGTTTAACATTTGAAATTTCTAAGAAATTGTTTCCTGACAGTTATGCCAGGGACAGCAATGAAATAATTTTACTCTCCATCTAAGCGTCTGATGTATATTTAATGTATTTACAGATTTGGTGTGCCCTGAAAAAGGGTCTGGATATTAAAAAAATGTTTTTGTTACTATCCTGCCTGTAAAATTGGCAGCAGTTTGTTCATTCACAACTTCTAAAAGATTAAAAGTTTTTCTTCTCCTCAGTGCCCCCTAAAGCATTAATTTGCTGCTTTGGATGACTTTCTAAAGCTTATAATTGGACCATCCACAGGAGCTAATCAGCTATCACGGAAATCCATGCAGATGAAGATCAGGGAGACAAGTTCATGGCTCAAAAGCATACATTTAAGAAATCCAGCTGCCCTTTTTTAATACTAAAAACAGCAATTAAAATTATCTGAGCAGTTTAACTTTATTCTTTTCAAAAGGCTTTAGAATCTGCTTGAGGGTGAAAAAACCAAAACAAAACCGAACGAACAAACAAACAAAAAAAACCCACAACCCTAAAAAAAATAACGTAACGCCCTCCTTTTCCCCGAAGAAAACCCGAGCAGAAAAGTCCTCTCCGGCCATATGGGGTCTATAGGCGGCGCTGCAGCCCCGCAAATGGGCCGCCGGCAGCAAACCGCGCTGCCGCTGCAGAATTCACTGCTCTGCTACACCTAACACCGGGTATCCAGCAGCCCTTACCGGCTTTCTGTTTGTTATAATATACAGGCCCCCAACCCATTTGATTTCTTACACCATAATGCCAGGAGCTTGAAAAAATGCACTCTAAAATCTTTCTTTTTCAAGAATCAGCTTTCCAGCTTATTACGGCTTTTTTGTCCTCACATTGCTGATGCTTGCTCTGATTTGAGAGGTAGAATTAAATTCAAGACTTTTACTGTAGCTACTGCCATGGCTTGCGTTAAATGGTGCAAGCTTTTCTGGACACATAGGACAAAGACTAAAATTGGCTTTGTCTGTTGATTTATTCAGATCTTGATTTTTTTAAAAAGAATTTGTTGTATTTCAGTGTGGCATGGAGTGCATTCTTTTCTGAAGAGAGCCCAAAGTAATATCTTTTTGTATAGTGCCATTTGACTGAGCCTATCGTTTGCGTTTCTTTCTATCTTAAGACATTGTTAATGTAAAAAGAAAATACTAGCTGAATTAGTATGATTGACAAAGAATAACCTTTTTTAAAAAAACTTTTGTTGAATTTCTGTCTCATAAATAAGTGGTGTACTTGCAAACCACTTGTGATCTTGAAAATAAATTGCTATTCCAGATATTCCATCCTTCCAAAGAACATAGTGGGTTTATACATTTGACAAATAGTGTTGCATATTTCCTGGTGACCACAAAAAAAGATTATAAGGATACAGAATTTCCAAGGATGCTATTTTTTTCCATTTTTCCTTGATACCAGCTGTCTTCATTTTCTTCTAAGTTTGCCTCGCAGCTGTAGGATGCAACATATGCAGTGGGCTTACAACGCAGCATATTCATCTGGATTTGATCTGATTCAGGTATTTGCACGGTTTGTTCAAACAGATTGTGTTGCAAAGAATGGATGTTAAACACCCATGGCTCTCAAGCAGCTCTGTACAAACTTCTTGGAACAACATTGGAACATTGGAAACAAACATTGGAACAGGCTGCCCAGGGAGGTGGTTGAGTCACCATCCCTACAAGTGTTTAAAAGTCATGTAGATGTGGTGCTTGGAGACATGGTTTAGTGGCAGACCTGGCAGAGTAGGGTCAGTGGTTGGACTAGATGATCTTAAAGGTCTTTTCCAACCTAAACGATTCTATGATTCTATGATTCTTTACTCGGATCAGTAAAATAAAATGGGCTCAAATGTATAAGATTACTGATATGTAACAATGCAGATTAAAATAAAAATCTAAATTTCCTCCAACCTGACTTCCCTTTACCTGTTGTCTGCTACCCAAATGTGCTGCCAGTATGCCAGCTTTTGGATTGTCTGATTTAATTTTGCAGCTTCACTGCCTAGCGAAGGTTAACCTTCTGTGTGAAACATTGTTCCCCATTGAGGCAGAGCCAAGAATACAGAGATAAAAGGTCTTTTCCAACCTAAACGATTTGGGACATAGTCCCAGGTTCCACCTTGCCATGCACAAATCAAAAAGGTCAGTCTTGGAGCATCTGCTGACATTCACCCACACTTAGAGCAGAGAGCATGGGTGCTACTGGATGCTAGGTAGTAACAAATGGAGATGAGTGCCATCTCCGATCCCAAACTAACTTTTTGATTCAACACCAGGACTGAAGATTGATATTGATTTATGCATGTATTCCCTTAGCTTTTATACACAGTCTTTTTCTGTGTGCTAGCACTAGTAACGTGTGAGGAGTTCAACGTAGTCGTTCAGAAACCGGGAAATGTAACCACCACCCTTCATTTACACTAGTTAAGAGAAATTATTCAAGCTTCTTTGCCAAACTGTTTCGATGAAACCATACTGGCTTCCACCTTCTGTGTTCGACTGGTCATTCATGGGCTAGTGAATTCATATTCATTCACTCATACGAAGCTTTGAACGCAGAAATGTATGCCTGGCACAAACAAGTGCCTAAGGTAGGAAATACGATACACAGTTAGTAAAGTACTGGAACACAGGAGAATGGCTCTGAGAGTTGTAAAAATCACAGAAATTAGAGCCTGAAAGGATCTTGAGTTGTTTATCCTTTTCCACCTGATAAATGTTTGCCTAAAATCTAAGAAAGGAAATTGGCTCTGGGTGCCAGCTTGAAAGATTTTTGGAGGAATGATCAAGGAAACTGTTATTTGCTTTCTGCAGCAGTTCAGAAGCTTGCTCATTCTTTGTAAGTAAATAGATTACATCAAAGGCATCTGACTCCATCACCACCTTCCTCCTAACAGGATCAATACACAGTGCCCTGAGCTTTGACCAAGTACTCTGGTCAAAGACAGTAAAATTACTCTGTGAAACTTCATGTTTACCTTGATTCCACCAGATGATGATTTCAGTATTTTTCTGCCAGACAGGGTGACTAGTCATCTTCACATCTCAGGAGAGATGTCACAGTTGCAGTTCATGGATAAATGAAAACTACAGGGTAGTAATAATTCCTGACATTAACTAGATGCTGGCTGTGGATCAAGATCCTTCGGCTTAATCTGTCTTGCACCATTAACAACTTAGAACTGACTATACTTTGTAGTGGGATATGCAGAGGTTTTCCTTGATGCTACTACTGCTTTTAGATTAGGTGACTTTTATTTATGTAAAGGGTATACCTCCGCTAGCAATTCCAATGGAAAGTGTTTGTGTGCCTCTTCATACTAAAAAATGGGGTTTTTAATTCTGCCCTCTCCACAGAAAAAAAAGGGGCAAAGATGCTATTTTGTAAATAGTACCTTTTCTTGTTTCCACAAAACTGCTTTAAAAATGAATGATTAATTTGGCAATGATCTCCCATTTCTGTGCTTATTTCTTTTTCTCTTTCACCAAAGCAGCCACTTGTAAATAACGTACTCACCTGGTGCAGCTGGCTGGGCTTTTCATCTCTGTTTTGCTTGCTTTTGCCCATCTCTTCTTTCTCCTGACGTAGCTGCAGTTTGCAAAATACTGATACTCCTCTATTAACTCTCCACCTCCTTTGAATATGACAGTTCCACAAGGTACCCTGATTCTCTTGCAGCTGTTATACTCCTTCGACTGCTGCTTTCACAGACTCATGCTCCTAAATACCGTCTCTAGTAGGTGTTGTTTCCTGTACTCCACAACTGCTTGTGTGACATAAGAGCTCAGCAATACCTTTTGCCATATGGAGCACTGCAAGCTGCTGATGAGCAGCATTGCTGTCCATGAAAAATTGTTTTGAAGATGCATTCTTCTGAACATATATGTAATGCGAAAGCATAGAAAAAGCCTCAGATTCGAATTTCAAATGGTGAAGTGGTACTGATTTACCCCAGCGGGGCATCAAATGCTGCAGGCTTTTCTTTTGGTTGTTTTTAACACGCATATATTCACAATAACCTAGCAACCAAGATAAACTTACCAGACTGTTCGGTGTCTAATAAAACTTGCAGCTTCCATTACTGTCAGGAAGAGATGTGGTTCTCAATTACAGTAGATCATGATAGAAGCTGCACAGAAAATACCTCCTTTAATTTGTTTCTAATCTGCAAAGTATTACATCCACAAAAAGCGGTATTATGTTTTCAAACATAAATATAAGAAAACGGCACGCAGAGTCTAGGTAAAATAATACTGGCCTTAGTCTGCTATATTTTGTGTCAGTTGAAAGAAGTAGAAATTCTTCAGAATTCAGTGAGTGATGCTGAGGGAAAAATGGTGGGAGAACATTCTGTAACATATAAGCCTATTAATTATTAATATGATTTAAATAACAGTGACTCATGTTCTGTCATTGTCAAATATTAGCTTGAGGGGAGCTATTGTTTCACCTTTATTGTGGGCTGCCTTTCTTTTTCTTTGCTTTCATAGCATATCTTACTCTCTTTCTTGTCTTGTTTCATTTTTATGTGTGAAGCAGAATCATTCAAAGGTTTCAAAGCTAATTATATCTTCATTAATATCAGAAAAACTATCTTAATAATAAGCAGAACAATCAGGAGATTTAAATAAGAGGAAAGATAAAAAGATAATTAAATATGGGTTTTTTTAAGAAAAAATGCATGCCCAGAGGAAAAATCAATAATTATATATACTTTAATCTTTATGTTTTTATGCAAATTCAGAGGAAAAAAATCTTAAGCAATATAAATGAACAAGAAAGACCAGGTGTTGAGCATTAAATAGCTAATTCCAACGGAACTGTGCTGACACATACTGCAAATATAGCTAAAAATTATTTGCACAGATGTATACAATTTAATTTGGCAAGTAGGCAGGGCATTTACCTTGACCTGTCTGTTGCCATTGACATAGACAGGTTTTGTGATGCAAAGGGATGAAGCTACCTTTATTGACGATTCTGAAAATGCAGCCTGTGTGTTGGTGAGTAGTCTGCAAGGTCATAATAAATGATCTGTATTTATTCTGTGCATGCTAGTCTTCAAGAGATTTTAAAGCTGTAATTGATGCCTGTCATAGTTTCACAAAGTTTTACTGATCTAGCCTGATTCCCTTCTGTATATCCTGGACTATGACATTTCACCGAAATTCATTACTTGACACATTGTGTTAAGGCACAGCCTTTAAATAGGCAACAGCTTTGGTTTTGAAGACTTAAACTGAAGGGCAACCATCATATCTCAAAGTCATTTGATTCAGTGTTTAATTATCCCAGTTTGGAACAAACCACCAAGGAAATTAACCCATGTTATGCACAAAGTCCATTGTGTATGTGACGAAAGGCATCACTCCCTAAGGAAACAGTACAATTTAAGGAGTAAGAAATAGAAGATGCAATCTGTTTTACGCAAAATTCTTGTGTCCATGGGTACTAACTGATCCATGACATCTTATTATTATTTAGGGGGACAAAATATTATCAATGGGTTGATTGTGGACTTTTTAAGCAGCTGCTTTCTCCAAGTGCTTGTAAGTAAGGTTAATGATTATATTATTTGTCTCCATATTTCTCTCTATATATGCAATGCATATATTGTATTATTATATGTACATATTTTATTTATACTGCATATATACTTTAAGGAGGGGAAGGAATGGAGAGAGAGAAAAAGAGGGATGCCCCATATGTTGAAGGACAACAGGGAATTTAAAGCAAAGAACAACCATTGAGTTGCTAACTATGCTGTTATGGTGTTTCTGAATTTATAGTGCAGTTAGTGCAGTTATCTGAATGATATGTATACCTTGCAAATGAAAAAAGGATTATATTGTATTTTGTTTTCCATCTTGGAGCATCATCCCAGTAATAGGACTCTTGCCATTTATTCCTAAGTGAGCAAAATAAGGTTTTTAGCTGTCCTTTGTCAGCTAAAATGGCTCTAAATTTATAATAATTATGGTATCTCACACAACAGATTCTGGAACAAACCTCTTTAAAATATGCACTTCATTGTTTAAGTGTCTTAGAAATCACCAAGTATATGTTAGTAGTGATTCCATGACTGGGACTATCACTGTTTTTTTCATTCATTTATTGACTTCTAATAAATTCCTCCAGAGTTCTCTCATACTTTTATAGCTGGTCTGTCTTAGTTAGGTATAAGTGGATCAGAATGTCCAAGGGCACCTTCACAAAATAGTATAAATTCACCATACAGAGATTATATGGTGATAAAACAACTTCCTAGAAAAAGAAATCATAGTTGAGGAGGAAGTGTGTCTCTAGGTTTGAGAATGATTTAAAACTTTATACCTGGATCTTGTGGGGAGTTGATACTCTATTCCCTGGCAATTAGAAACTCCAGTCAAAAACACCCAGATGATGAATACTTCACTCTACAAGTCAATTTCAACTTGCAAACACTCAGAAACTTTTCAAAGTATCTATTTTTTAAATGCTTCTTAGTAGGAATGGATACAGTAAAACTAGTTGTACCAAGACTGTGAACAGTCTACATCCATATTTTAAAAGGAATCACTGACTCATTAAACTATGGTATTGCTAGCATATTTTTAATAAAAGCTTTCAAATACACCAATCTAACTTCTCCTTTCTTGCTGACCATTAATTAAAGACATAATTTTGTTGTTTCTGAAACACCATGAAGTTATAGAAGAGAACCCATGCAGTACCTAATAAGCAATACAGGACGTCTAAAAGTATGAAAAATCTTTTTCATAGTTTGTCAGCTGAATAAATAGACACGTTTTCCAATTTTTCTAAGTTTTTGAAAGATTAGAAAAACAATTAAGTTATTGTGGATAAAAAGCTGCTCCACAGCAGCTGGGCCACGATAATATCGATTTGCTAGTGCATAATGGTAAGTGCAAGCAATTCAGGTTTCTTTTAATCTTTCATTGTAGATTGAGGTAACTTCAATTACTTTGGGTTTTGTGATGGACTGTTACTACATATATTAAAATTTACCATTTATAAACTGGTATGTGATAAATTGTTCATGTAGCTAAGCCATGAACTGTGTTCAAGGCCAGGTTGGATGGGGCTTTGAGCAACCTGATCTAGTGAAAGATGTCCCTGCCTGTGGCAGGGTGGTTGGACTAGATATCTTAAAAGATCCTTTCCAACCTAAACCATTCTATGATTCTGGTATAAGGACTGTTGTTTTTAAGTTACACACGTGGTTTTAAACACACAACCCAGGTGTGTTATAATCGTCTTACAGAGCAGCAATATCTAAGGATACACAGAATACATTACACTGCCATAGAAGGGGTAAAGAAACCTTTGTTATGAAACCTTTTTTTTCTTTTTTAAGGAAATCATATTACAGATTTTAAAGCTTTTTGGCTCTATTTAGATTGCTAGCACCATTAAGTGTTCTTATATCAGGTATGTCTGATTCTGCACAGAAAAGATTGCTGTGTCTATAGTTTTATTGTTGATTTCAATAACAGTTACCAAGAAAAAAGTTTTTGCAGATTAGCTCATCCTGGACCATAAACTGGAGTAATATTTGAACTGCAGTTACATTTCTGTTATTCAGCCAAGTTGCCCCCTGTGAATTTCCATTAGCTTTATTGATGTTCTATTGGAAATTAATCTGGACCATTTTCTTTTATATAAATTCTGATTGTGAAAGGGTATCTTACTACAGGATGCTGAGAGGGCTGGCCAAGAAAAATGTTGGCAATGTAATTCTAAGTCTATTAACTTGAGCCAAGTGTTATGATTTTAAAGTCAATTATATAGCTGCACTGGCAAACTATCTACGTTAGTTAATGTCCTGGTTTGAGTGCAAATTAGGAGACTGAAATTATTCATATAGTTGGTGATATAGGCTGCAGTAAAATTAACCAGACTAGTTTCCGGTCATCCAATCTGAAAAGTCATACTAGAAGATAACCCAAAACACACTGTCATCATTACTTGTCATTTAAAGGAAAAGTGGCCTTTTGGGGGTGGGGGAAGGAAATATCTTGACCATAATTGTAACTTGAAAACAGAATTGTAAATAAATCTAATCTTAATGCAGCTCAGCATCTGAATGCAAAATGAAGTCAGGAGACTTTCAGTTTTGCTGTTCAGGTTCATCCTATTTTTAATTCATTTGATTAGAAATGGAGTTCAATAAACATGTTCCATGGAATATTATGACGTCTGGTTGTTCCAGAAACCGACACAAATTGTTGTTCAGAAGATCTAAAAAGAGAGAAGATGGTTTTCCTGGAAATTAAATTTTCATTTTAATTTAATTATTAATAGCATTTATTAAACAGCACAAAGTGTGCCACTACATGTCTGGCTACTTATTCCCTCCAAAACGTGTATATTTCTGTAAAAACTTGAGCAAGATTTTTCCCAATGGCATCCTGAGGGAATCAAGGCAGAGACGGTTTTTTCCTCAGTATTAAAGTAAACCATGTGTTTCCTCAGATATGGCACACAGTTCCTGTACACAAATGCATGCATCATGGAGAACAAACAGGGGTATGACCTCACTGGGGTCATGGAGATATGGTGGGATAACTCAAATGACTGGGGCACTGTGATGAACAGATACAAGCTCTTCAGGAAGGACCAGGCAGGATGACGAGGAGGTGGATCTGCCGCTGATGTGAGAGAACAGTGGGGATGTCTGGAGTTCTGCCTGTGGATGGGTGATGAGTCAGTCGAGAGCTTGCGAGTCAGGATTAGTGGGTAGAGCAACGTGGGCAATGTTCTTGTGGGTATCTGCTGCTGACTGCCTTAGCAAGAAGAAGTTAATGGGGCCTTCTTCAGACAGCTGAAAGAAGCCTCATGGGGGACTTCAACCACTCCAATACCTGCTGGAGGGACAACAGAGCAGGACACAAGCAATCCAAGAGGCTTCTGGAGTGCATTAAAGACAACAAAGGTGACAAAGAAGCTAGTGAGGAGTGGTGCTCTCCTGGACCTCGTACTTACAAACAAGGAAGGATTGAGTGGGATATGAATATTCGGGGCAGCCTGGTTTATAGTGACTATGAGGTGGTGGAGTTCAGGATACTAAGAGGAAGCAACAAAACTTAAAGCAGATTCAGAACTCTGGACTTCTAGAAAGCAGACTTTGCTCTGTTGAAAAAGAAACATATAAGGCATGGAAGCAGGAACAAGTGACATGGGAACAATATAAAGATACTGTCAAAGCATAGAGGGTAAAGTCTAGAGCAAGGAAGACTTACTCTCAGTGGTACAAACCAGAAGTGGTTGATGCACCAGATGGTTGTCCAGAGAGGCTGTGTTGTCTCTATCCTTGGAGACATTCAAGAGCTATTTGGGCACAGGCCTGGGCAACCTGCTGTCAGTAACCATGCTTGAGCAGGGGAGTTGGACTAGATGATCTCGAGAGGTCCTTTCCAACTTCAAGTACTTTGTTTTTCTTTTTCAGTTAAGATATTTTCTTATTTAGCTCTTCTACTAAGGGTTAATGCTGACCATTCTAGGCCTCGGTTTCCTTTTGTGCACTTTGTTCTAACAGACACCTCCACTTACATTCCGTTGTCATGCAAGGTTGCTTATCCATTTTTACAGGAATTCTACAACAGAAGACAACATGCTGAATAAGATTTGATTGTACAGACAAAAGGTGATTCATCCCAAATAGCTGGCTGTAACAATCTGAGTCTGAAGAGAAATTCACCCTAGGCTTATACATCAACCATTCTGAATGTGTGACATTACCGGTCTTTGCACTAGTAGGCATAGATGGGTTCATATGGAGAAAGAAGCCTGCCTAAACTCCCAAGGGGAAAAAGCTAGTGCTTGAATAAAGTTTTTCATCCCTGGTACCTTAGGTTTGCAAAACCTAAGAGCACATGCATCTCAAAATACCATGTCATGGGGAAATACAAACTTCTTTTAATGTATCTGGTATCAATGTGTAATAGAACATTAGATCTGAGGAAGCTACATTTTAAAATATATTCTTCCACAAATGAATTCAGTCTCTTCTCTGGCAGACTGATGCTCTTTATGACAAAGAATTTAAAGCACCTTCTTTAGTGCCAGAGTAGAGAGTAGTGTCAGTAGTAGCAGAGTGGAGAGGCTTGGAAGAAATGGTATTAAGCTTTATTAAGTGTTATACATCAGCTACCACTCATTACCCCAAATTTCATTCAACTTGAATGGTTGTGGAAAACTTTTTTCCCAGGGAATGAAAGAGAAGCCACTTGAAGTATAGGAAGCATGCAGCAAGGATCAGGAAGTCACTAGTAAAAATCTTGTTACCTTTCATATCAGTTGTGATTGCTAGTTTCCCACTACAATTAATTCTGCTTATTTCTGACTTTTTTGTGTGTTGTGGTTCAGACTGTTTCTTAGTCTGCATATTCTCTGATGATACAGTTACAGTTTTCATAGGTGGTCAGACTGAACATTCATAGTGGACTTGAGTTGTTTCAGCCAGTACTTATACTAGAGGAAAATGTCACTGACCATTGGTTCATATCTCTCCTGCTGATAAGGACAAAGAATAGCATAATGCTTGATACCACTTATTTTTATTCTCTAGGCAGCTTGGAGCTATGCAAAAGCCATTTGGAAAAGTACAAAAAGTAATATGGGTCAGCAGCTGCCTCAGATAAACAGAAAGATTGCTGGAATTGAGAGCAAACAGTAGCATACTGCGGCAATCTTTTTCCAAGCTTCTGCAGGTGAGTGATTTTTGAGGTTATTTGAAATTTGCAGGCACTTTCTTACAGTATGATTTGATGCATATGATGCACTACTGCAGCTTTATTGAAACGTGATGTGTGTTTTGTTTGTTTTGCATTTTAATATTACATCAGTTTTTTGTTCTCATGAGAAACACAGAATGCAGGGACAGGGCAACTACAAACAGTAATTATGTTTTTGGCAAAAGAAATCAGATCTGCTTGGTTTTTTGTGGGATGAGGAAAGATCACCTTAACTTACTAGAATGTCACAATTCTCATTTGCTATTGTCGTGGTTTGGGCCAGATTGGCCCAATCCAGTGGAACGACAGATGCTCGCTCTCTCTTGCTCCGCTCCGGAAGGGAGGCAAGAGAGAGAGAGAAAAAGAGACTTAAGAGTTTAGAAGGAACTAAACTACTTTAATGAAATATTAATACTAAAATAATAAATAGAAAATAATGAAATATATACAAAACCATATCAAGCTCCCAGGATGACAATCACGTCACCAGCAGGCACTGAGGACGTCCCAGACTGGACTCAGTGACGGACGGGAACTGGATTCTGGATCTGGATTCAGGATCGGGATCAAAGGCAGACACAGAGACAGAGTCCTCCTCAGATGCCGGCCACTGAAGAAAAGAGCTGACCCTTTGATCCCTCAGCTTGTATACTGAGCATGAGGCAGATGAGATGGAATACCCTGTTGGTCAGTTTGGGGTCACCTGTCCTGTCCACTCCTCCCCGCAGGTGTGACCCCTCTACGCTTTTCCACTTCCGACCCTCCAACGGGGCAAGTAACAAAGTTGGCTGGCCTTGGCTGTTATAGCAATAAGGATAAGCAGAAGCCTCTCTGCATCCCATTCCTTGGCATCAACTATAAACATGGGTCTTATCACTCTGAGAGTGAACAGTTTTCTGCACAACATGCTGTTAATTTCAGCAGTTAGAAGAGGCCTAGCTAAAAAGTAAAGTTACTGGACAAAATTGGTTCTGTTTTACCTCAAACCAGGACAGCTATGAAAAGGTAGCATCATAAGTTAATCCTTCAGTTATAACCACATGCATCTTTGAATTTGTCTGGTTTTGGGGAAGAATTTTTTAACACCTTTCACATGCAGTCCTACAGCATGTGCTCCAGCTTAGCCCTCAAATGGACCTTCCGTAGGTGACAGCATTATCCTCTGGGATATAACTCAAGATTGAACCAGATTCTTTATGATTTTAGACCTCTGTTTCAGATCAGGTTATATCCCTTTCATATCGCCATGATAAGGGGGAAATTCTTTTTGCACCCCTGGAAATAAATCTAGATTTCATTAAGTCCATCATAACTGAGCAATCCCATGACTTGTGCCTAAGTTATTAAAAAGAATTAGGCTTCTATGAGGCAGGATTGGTATTCTTCTTATGAAGTTAAAGAAAAAAGATTGAAATACAGGAAAAAATGTCCTGCTCCATCTGACACAGGACATAAATATAATAATATCAACCTCAAGATATTAAGCGTTGGAGATATTTCAGAAGAGCAGAAGTTTAGGGTAGACTTTGGTACACATCTGCTCTGCGCTTCCATTGCAAGTAAGAATATGCAAAATCCCTATACAAGTAAACAAGCCGTTCAGGTCCCATTCCCACATGGGATGCAATTTGCTCAAAAGTAGCAATCTTGACTCATCTTTGCAATGTTTGTAGTAATTTTGTTAATTTAGACTGTAAACTTTTGACAGCAAGAAATATCTGTGGCGGTAGGATTTTAGCCTCACCTGGGCCTAAAGGTACCATCTGTGATAGAAGCAACCAGTAAGACACTCCATTCAGAACCAGTGACTACAGGGAGATGAAAAATGAGCACATTTTGACATGGAAATCTTCCCTGACTTATTGTATTTCTAATGTGTGTAGTACTTTCTACATTTTGGAAAAATTAGTGTTTCTTTTCAACTAGACCTTATTTTCAGCAGACTGAAAGAATGGAAATGAGTAAATGAATATTAATTTACTTGGAGCTTAGGGAGCATTTTACGTCTATGTTTATTTGTTTGCCTAGCTTTGGTCTATTGTGTTCCCAAAAGCACAGTGGAAATGATTTCAAAGACTCAGTGAGAGACAATAAAATTAACTTCTGGGCTGGTGATAGCACCTGTAGCTTTCACTGAAGAATTCAACAGAAGTTGCAGGTGCTCAGCACCAATTTGGATTAGGCACTAAGAATATGCATGGCAAATATTACTTTAAAGTGAAGTGGCCAAGTAATAAATCCCTTTATAAAAATTATGAGAGAAGCTTAATGATGGTGGAGTGAATGCTGCCGCTGTTACAAAACTTTATGCTTCTTTGTAGATTGGTGTATACACTTAAGGCAAATTGTGTCCTTATATTTGCCAAATTACATGATTTTTTGATGGCAGATCCATACTTAGTTATTAATCATTCATATCCCTTTGGATTGATGCTAGCTAAATCCAACTCTCTAGAGGTGGATTACATGATTAATCCTTTTTACCTATGATTTAACTCATTTCCCTTTCACTTAATAAATTGCCCTCACCAATAACAATGCTATGTTAAAACATATAATGATACTTCTACTTTTCCAGTGAATTAGTCTAACTAGCCTATTATGTTAATACAGGAGTTATTAAGTCACTCATTAATTCTGTCTGAAAGTATGACACCCAAGGAAGCAATTTGTGTTTGGTATAATTGCCGTCATTCGAAAAGCCATTTTTATGAAGCAAATTATTTTTTAACACATTCACTTCTTTATTGTCAATCTCATACCTGATACAATTTTCTACCTCCTCAGCCATCTCATCTCCCAGGTTCAAGATTAAATCATTCTGAGGTATCATCTATCTCCTTTCCTTGATCTATACCTTGCCTTCTGACATTAAATCAGCCTGTAAGACACTCTACCATTTGCATGTCCTTGCTGTGCCGGATAGCATCGCAATCTTAACGTTAAAATCATTCAGCACCAATTACAGAGTTGCAGGGGTGCCGTTAGGTAGCTGTGACTGATCAATAAAGACTTTCTATCTGGAGTTCCCTGATGAGAGAAATATCTTGGCTCTTGACCTCGCACTTTACACTTCATTCTGTGACACATTATTTGTCAAGATATAGCAGATGGTGAGGGATGCAATGGGAGGTGACTACATTACACCCTGTTCTCGACTGCCTTTGACTTTAACTGCAGCATTTACATTACTCTGCCTTTGCCTCATCAACTTGAGAATTGAAATGTTGTGACTGGCTCCCTATCACCTCTGACCATCTTTTTTTTGCATTAAACTCACTTCCCTTCTGTCTTTTTCTGCTTTCCTTTCACACAGCATTTCCCCACTGCATTTTCTTTCTTCTATTAATACATATTCCAGTTTCTTCTCCTTCAAGGGGATTTTCATTGTTGTGAAATTTGGTTCTTTTGGTGAACCAGTTTGATGGTTCTTCAGAGAAAACATTCTCAGTGGTGGAGAAGGGGTGAGTCACAGATCAGCGCTAACCACCCAGTCCAGCAAGAGATGCAATCACGAAAAGTAAAACAAAACAATCTATAACGCACTTTTCCAGTATGCTTTGTCCCCTGCATTCGAAAAAAAGGAACTGCAGACCAATTTTTCATAGTCTTAACTGCAAGTTAAATGAAGGATATGGAGTAAACAACACATATTACTTTCAAGAGCATATAGATTGAGCACAGGTACCTCTTTTATTTAGAATTTAAAATAGATGATGCTGCAGCTGTTAATGAGACTGAGATGCTGCTATTTTAGTAAAAGTGCCTGACTGGTGTAAATTGCATTAGGTGCAAATTACTATTTTCACAGATGACACTATTGTTACACTGCCGTTTTCTAAAAACAAAGTCTGTCTTTCTCTTCACATTCATCATAACTAGGTAAGTAACCAAATGAAATTCATTAAACCTGCTGCTGCGTGAGGGTTTTCAAAACAAAGTCCTAGGATTTGGCTACACTACCTGCAGTAACATCATTGCAACTGCATGGCTAAATCCCCAATTATCACTTAGAAAATGTACTAGCTGGTGTCAGACTTATTAGCATGATTATACATGAGGTGCTGAAGAGGGAAGATAATCATACCATTGCATAATTGTTTTTCTCTAATATGGATAGCACTGGGTTTCAAGTCAGACATTGAGCAAATGCCTGATGTATCCCCATTTAAAAGGAAAGTAAAGCTTCAGTAAGTTGAAACTCATACTGTTGTTTCACTGTTTTTAGAAGAATTAGAAATATAGTCCTAGCAGTGCTGGTAAACACAGATAGGCTTCAATATCTGAAAAAGGGGGGGAAAAAAAAGCCATAACACAGCATTTTGGCTACCAAGTTTAGGAAATCCTTAAAATGCCCCCAACAAGAAAAGAAGTGTGGGATATAGTAATACTGTGAGGTGATGAAATCTGTAGCAGGAGGGGGGAAAGGAGACTGTAACAAAACCGATCCCTATTTAACTACGGATTAAGAATTTACTTAAATTTGTGTAGGCAAAGTGGATACCATGCTGAAACACCTGGAGGAGGACATCAGTCCAGTTTACATAGTTTGAAAATCAGCCACCATCCAAAACTGTGACAAATGCATGACTCCATCTGCTTCCATTCACAAAGAATTAAATAGCTCGTTCTTCATAAATGTCCTTGCAGGTAACAGATATCTGTGAAAACATGCATGAGTCCACAAAAATCTGAACTGAATACCTGAAAATTAGTTGCAGAATTTTGAGAATAAAATCTCAGATTTTTTCATCTTTCAAGAAGAAATCTCATGCATCCCATCAGGAATAGGTGCAATTCTGTATTATTAAAGTGACATAGAAAAACAGAGCAGAAAATGTAAAATCCTGCACCCTTGAAGTCAAGAGCAAAACCCATCTTGACTGTGTTGGAACCAATTTTTCCCAGTGATTACATGAAAACCATACTATGCAAAGCAAGTAACATGTGTACATTGAAGCAGATTCACAATTTACTGACAAAACTAACTACAAGTAATCACAGGCTAATCACAGGTAACAAATATCTGTGAGAAAAGGAAGAGCAAGTGAATAAAAATTATTCATTACCCAGCCAACAACCTATATTCATAATAAAGGCTCTCCGGAACAAGGTCTGCCAGAAGGAATACAAAAAATCTTTCTCAGTTCTGTTCTGAAATTTAAACATAAAAGTAAACTTCTTGTTAAA
>VYXH01006840.1:72639-93896 GCA_013397275.1 Burhinus bistriatus | reverse complement strand
ATATTGGAAAGCTGGGGTGGGGGGGTGGGATGGGGGGGAAGTCACCATCTCGGCCATACAAAACGTAGGCGTAGCTCTAAGGAGTGGGTTAAACACCCAAGGCTTAGATAGCAGTCAGGCTTCCAGTTTAGCAGCAAAATCCACCCCTCGCTTTAGGTACCAGGGCTCCCTATGTATAACATACAGAGATCTCCCAACAGTGAGGTTCACCAGCAACCACATCCTGAGCACGGAGCTGCAAAAGCTGCTCCATGGGAAATGAAGAAATGTTGCCCCATGGGAAATATCAGTGTGTTCTGACATGGGTGGAAAATGTGGCCTGCTCTCGGCAATAGGCAGGAATTCATCCAATTATTATTCCCAGATCCAAGTCCTCTCTGGGATCAGGTGCCTGCACCAGCCCTGTTACACAGCATGTAGTGCTGGTGTGAGGCAGTAGGGACCATCCCCATTAATACAATTTCTTTAGGACTTGGAGTGCTCAGAATGTGCAAAAAAACGGTTCCCATCTGTTCTCTGGCTGAAGCTGGACTTCAGTAGACTGTGTGAACGGCAGAGTTGTGGGAAAGGCCTGAAAAACCTCAGAAGGAGACAGACTATGAAAGGTTGGCTGTACTGAAGTAGATAGGAACCCCAATCGATGTCCCGGCCAGATTTTAAGCGAAGAATCTGAAGAATCCAGGCATCCTTCCCACAGCACTTCTCCCAGTGCTCACCTCTTGTTTTGTGTTGTTTTATTTTTCCTCCCAGTCATGGCTGAATTTTGATAATGCTGTTGCAGTTACCTAATGGAAGAAAGACTTGTTCTTGCATATGTGCACTTTTATCCCCTCAGATTTAAGGTACTTAGCATATGCTAAAAACACTTCATAAAAATACTCCACTCTTTACAACTGTATGTAGTCAGTCTAATAAGAGATATCATTCTCTCTACTGAAACTGTTTCAATTAAAGAATTTTAAGAAATATTATGTTTTCATAAGTAACAGACAGGTTTTAAAAGACCAGTAACACCTTTATGCAAAATAAAAGTGTTTTTTCTTTCTGTTGTTTTTTCTTTTCTGTTACATACCTAAATGGTTCTTCTCCATTCATAGTAATCCCAGCTATTAATGCTCAGGCTGTAGTTATGCACTGAAAAATTAATATGTTTGTCTGTTACCTTCTGTCATACTGTAATTATTGCTTATGAGCAGCAGTCAATTGAACAAATAAAGCCTTTAGCATGACTGGCTCTCTAATAAATATGCTACTCCTAGTATTTCCTGAGGGAAGCAATACAGAATTTGATATAAGTGAATAAGGATACCCATCTGGTACACTCTCTGGCTACCCAAGTGCAGCCTGTTGATTGAAAAACCATCTGTCTTAATCTTGGGTAAAAGAACACAAGATACCGAGTATTTAAAAGATACCAGATAAGCATTAGTATCTTCAGCATTGTCAGTATTCTAAGTCAGAGGGAATTTCCACATTTCATCTTAGACATAGCAAATACAGCAACAGTGTTAATATCTTGGAAAGCAAAATGATCAGGTATGCTGTGAATCAGCTGGCATTTAGTTTTGCGGCTTTTCTCATTTGTTGTGTATGCTTTGTTGCTTTTAAAATATTTGACATATTGCTACATTCAGGTATTCTTTCAGAAAATAGAAACACATGGAAAAGCAATACATTATTAAGGTGTTTAAAAATAGGAGTCCAAGCCTGGATGTGGCAATTTGTAACAGATGAAGTCTAGGCAAAGATCATCCATTAAATAAATCCAGGGAAAAAAACTCCATATAGCAGTGTCACGTGTAGACAACAGAGAAGAGAGAATCAAATGTGGGGCTTGAGGTAGAATAAAAATGAGGAAAACAAGATTAAGGGGAAAAGCTAGCATCTTAGGTGGGACTGAATAGAAGAACAACAAAGCTGCTACCCAGGAGCTCATAGCTGTTGTAAAATTGCCTTGCCATTCTGCAGAACAGGATACAGTCGGGTGAATGTGCATTTTGGGACTTACAATTAGATGAAGAAACATGGGAACTCTTTATAGGCCTCATTCTTTTTAGCTGCAAAAGAAGTGAAGGGTCTGTAAAGTGCACATTGCAGCGAAAGTCACGCATATACAATTTTTATATGATTCACCAAAGCATTCAACAAAAATAGCTAGCAGGCGAAGACTGGCTAGAAATGCTCAGAACTTGTGTGACAGGCGATGACAACTTCTAGCTGACAGACAGGAGGGGTTGTCTACCATCGTCACTAAGAAAATGAGAGGGACGCTCTCTGAACAGTTACACAAAATGCTTCACAAACATTACACAGATACGAGTGTGTGCAAAAAAATCCTGCTTCTAAAAAGCACCTCAGTTTGTAGACTTGTGCAAAGACATTACAGACACTGGCTTCTGGAATTGGTAACAAGAGAAGTCGAAAAGGAGCAGGAAAACCCACAAAATAATTTGGCCTCTTGCATGTCCACAAAAAGATGAGTAACATGCTGACTATTTTAGAGTGCAGAGCAACCTTGGATTTCACATAATGAAATTAAGCTGTTGAATCATGTGTTCCTTTTTCAGAAAGAAAAATTTATGTGCACGCACCATTTCTTTCACCCATTTGTATTGAAAAAAAATGAAGGATTAATTAATAGACCGGAGGTAAAGAATACACTATGCCTCTCTGATTTGTTCCGCAATGAGTCTGCATAAAGGCATACATCTGTAGAAACCTAAGAATGATCTTATCTGCATCTAAATCCAAAGCCTAATTTGATGGAAATCTCAGAGAATATGCGAGGACAAGACTGATCATGAAGATCCTCTGCCCAGAACAGAGTCTTTGAGAAAATGGTTCTCTTTACTACGAATTGGCTCAGACTGGAAGCCTCTAAAAAAGAGCCTTGCCACAGACACACAGAGCGGTCTTCGTGCAGATTGCTCAAGACTTTGGGCTGGAAGCCTGGACTCAAAACTGAACAAAAGCCTGTCTGCTTAAAGAGAATTTATTTCCAGTAACCTCTGATCCACAATGGCAAAGCTCTGCCAACCACATGAGGCACAGCAGGAAGAGAAAGAGAATCCAAGAGGAAACTTGGCTTTGTACCTATTGCAGCCTTAGTCATCCTTTTTGAACAGAATTCAGCTGTCAGCTGTGTGGAAGACAAACACCTGCAAGGAAGTACAGAAACAGCTGGTATTAAAGGTGCTATTGCAACCCACATCTGCTGCGCTCTTTGCCAAGTCCTGCTGTTCTGCTGGATGAAAACAGTAACACAAAAACTAATGCACTGGGGTGAATGAGGACATCCCACAGGCGACTGGGGGAAAAATTTCTCTGAAGGAAAGAAAGAACAAGCATGATGCCATGTTTTTCTGATTTGATCGTTGTTGTTGCAGTCCTTTAGTGTATCTTGAGCACAGGGAAGTAGTAACATTGATGGACAATAAAACCTGCTCACTTTCTTCCCCTTATATTCCAGATTCATAGTTTCTGTTTCAACATCCTGTAATTTCTCTGGTAATCATCTCATCTGGCCCTTGAAAAGATATTTTCAAATTATTTGCTTAGATAATCCACCTAAACTTGAATTGTGTATTGTTTATCTTTGTAAGGGATACTATAAAGACCATGGGACCCAACACAATGATGTAAAACAGGTAGCTATCACTAAGTTAATAGATAACCAGGTTTTATACCAGTACTGACTATGAAACCAGAGAGATTTCCATGCTTGTGTTTTGAATTACATATCTAAAGCTTTGACGGTAGCTGGTACTTAATCACAGACTTGGAAAGATGATATGCTTGTGCCAGTCTCCAAAATCAAATGTATACCTGTGGCTGCATTCAAAAGATCCTTCCAGTGACTTCTGTTGGCAGTTTTGTGACACACTTAGTGTCCCAGGAGCTCACAGGTTCTTTCAGTGCTAAGATTTAATCTGTTTTGTTAGAGAAAGTGGCAAACAGAGAATCTGACAAACCTGTTCTAGTGTGATACAGGTGTTTTAAAGCTGATAGGGGAGAATTTTAAATTGTCTGGGAGGGTGGGGAGGAAGCAAGGCCACAAACATAAAGTTTTGCTTCAACACTTAGGTTTGCTTATGGATAGAAAGGTTAAGATACTATTAAAGAGGAGTGAGAGGCTATAGCAAAAGTCAGTCTGCTAGGACAGGTGTTTATTCTAGATTCTTGAGTGCTTGTAGATCTTCTTGGTGCCAGGAATTGCAGTTGTCTATTTTTCAACTTCTTTTTACAACTTAGGACACTGTCACACATTTTCAGTACTAAAATAAGATAGACTGAAAGCTAACTATGGTGTAAAAGTATGTAATAATTAAAGTTGTATATACAAAGAAAACCCCAATATTCTGGCTTAATGTTGTAATCTGTTTTTAATTTGCTTAATAATTTGCCAAGGTACGGATGGGATTTTGACAAGGGATTTTTCTACGTTAGATGACACAGAAAGCTGACGTGAAAAAAAAATGCTGAGAAAATAAAGTATTTCAAGGGGCTTAATTTAGAATACTGATTCCATTTTTGAAAGTTACATGAGCCTGCATTTTAATTCCAGTTGACTCTTATTACATTGCAAAATATTGATGTTCTTATAAATGAACTTTGTAGAACAAGGCTGTATGGGGGTTGCAATTAGTTTATTCTTTTTTCTGGAATTTAGATGCCCAGAGCATACATTGTGCTTATTTGTCTAAGTTAGAATTTATGCCTCTGGGTTGATGTTATTACTAACTAGTGAGGACTTTAAATTGTAGGGCTGCATCTGCAAAAATTACAGTAATCATCATTACTGCAGTCTTAAAGTCTGGACACCAATACATGTGGTCCTGGTGACAAAGACAATAGGTAGTTTCTTTCATTCACAGATACCCTTTGAGTTTGTACACTTAATATACTAGAGGTTGCAAAAACTGGGAAAACATGAGAAAATAAAAATACTCTGTTTCCTTCCTGGAATAGTAGGCATGTCGTGTATTTGCATTCTTGAAACGACTTTGGGCTTGGACAAGTGATAAAAATAAAACTGAGACTATAAGTAATACTTTTCAAAACAGTAAGTTTACAAATCGGAGAGGGAACGTTTATAAAATTACTGGATTTTTTCCCCCAATATATGCATCCTTTTCCTTTTTAAACATATTGCTATGTCTCTGCAGATTTTCACTAGTTGTTGATCATTCTTAATTTTCTGTGTGTGTCAAAGGACACATACGGATTTCTCCCTTGTGTTTGTCTGTTCCGAATATTAGCTGTAACTTAAGGAGAAGAGGAAACCAGCATAGCTGTTTTCAACAAGACTTTTCTGTTTTATCAGTGTTACATAGAGAGTAGAGGAAACTCTTTAGTCCTGAGCTCATCTATCCAAGAAAATAAAGGAATACAAGCAGAGAAAGTAAATATATTCTTTTTTCTTTCTCTAGAAATAGCTAATTCTTTCACTGTGAGATCACTTCTTCCCAGTCCAAAAGGATCACCTACTTGAGTGCAGAGATATCCAAAGTTTACCGTGGATCAATATATAATACCTCTAATGCAGCTGCCTGATCATCTGTGGACCTGCACCTACAGGTCACCCAGCTGGGGGCATCACATTCTGTCCTTTGTTACTTCTACAGTAGGACACAAATATTACAACTCAGCACATTTCTTAGAGAGCGAAAAGTTGAACCAGCAAACTGGGTAGCGTGTCATTACAGACACGAACTATAGCACAGAACATGATACATTCAGCCAGAGGGTAGCGGCATCTCAAAAACGAAGGCATTCGGTATCTTGTTTTCATATCAGTAGGTTTTTAAGTCGCACATTTATACAATTAGTCATTTGCCACACTGATTAAAATAGGAAGCATACAGAGTTATGTAATGGGACATACGTGGTTGCAATTGCTAAATTACTTGCAACTGCGCAAAGGGAATGCAAAACAGAGCAGGTTTATGCTTGCTTTGCAAAATGGAAATACTAATAAAAAATTGGGAAATAGATGTAATCAGAAGCAGTGAGTTTGGGCAAAGGAGGATCCTGTATTGCTCATTTCTAATAAAACTAAGTAACTGGGAGCAGTGATTTTATAGGCTGGTGTGCCTAAAGAAGGTCTGTCTCTTAATTTCTGCTATAACGTACTAATACGTTTGCTTCTAATATTAAGAAAGTATTCCCACTCACTATGTCATCTTCCCCCTGCCCTCCCACCAAAGAGAAAGAACTACTGTCTTTTTGGACAACAGAAATGGTTAGTACAACTAGAAAACAGGATGATTATTTACTTCAGTGGAAAAACACAGAAGGTCACTTGTTCCAAGACTCACTTAAGCAAATCAGTTTCCTCTGTGAAGAGATGCATTTCAAAGGAAGGTAGATTTGAATATGTAAGGTTAACATTTACCTTCTGGAAATTACTCCATAGTTTAGCTGTATCATTCAGGTACTCTTCCAACATAACAAGCATAACGCCTCCGAAGATTAGTTGCTCATCTTCCTGAAATGATGCTCTTCTGTCCTGTTGATACAATTTTTGCAGTTGTTGAAAACTAGAAAAGATGTACAAAGCTATATTTCAGAATTTTAAAAATCTTGTTCTCCCCCTTTTTCTTTAGACCCATTTAGGCAGATCGACAGGCATGTTTGAGTCAGGAAACACACTGGTGCTGAAAATAGAGGATGAAGGTTATCTAGTACCGTATAGTTTGGAAAATACAGTAAAAAACTCCCAGTGATTCAACAAGCTGTGGGTAAAATCCAGGCTGTAAATTAAGTCAGTGGCAACATTCCCGTTGACACGCTTAGGCCAGATTTTCTCCCTAAATACCCAGTAGGTAACTTGAGACATAATACCTTTAGGTATTCACTGCAGTAAGGAAGCAGTAGTTACAGCATTGCGGGGACAGATGGGAGCACAGCACTGAAACTCAGGTTAGTTAAAAGTCTTAACTCAAACTTTGATTTTGTCTGCTTGTCAAACAAAGGATCACCTGTACTATAGCTGCACTTCTGCCAGCCAATTAAGGTCAAAGAAAAGGGTTTTGTAGTACTTTAGATTAGACTGCTTACCTTCTATTTAAGGAAATACACAAATAACATTTAAAATTAAAGAGTTTTTCCTTTCTTTTTGTTCCTGCTTGTGGATCCTGTAAGTGAAGAAGAACACGAAGTCCTTGTGTCCTAGAGCACCAGGCTTGAGAGAAGCTGCAAAGTTTGTTTGTAAATTAGCCTAAAGTCTGCATTATTTCACTTCAGAAATTAAGATTCTTTTTATTTTTGAGTCCTGAGCATGAAGAACAAAGGAAATAGTGACTCTACAACAGAGAAGAGCAAAAAAATATTTAGGAAGAGAAAAATAGTCTTTGTTAGGTTATTTAAAATGTTGGCGATTTTTTGTTTGTTTGCTTTACTAATTGTTGCTTGTCTTCCTTAACAAATTATCATAATGAAGATTTTGGAGGGGAGACGGGGACTTCTCAACATTCTGTCTGTACTTAGGAGGTCTGGTTGATATCCTTTTTTCTTCTGAGTAATTGTTGAGCAAGCTCCCAAGTCCAGTGTTTATATCTTACACTTTTCTGGGTGGAATAACAAACTTCCTTCCATTCCCGTTTAACACCTCTCTAACAATTCATTTTCTGACCCCCTCTGCAGCCATATGGATGCAATATCATCCAACAGTCATTGCCTTCTTGTGCTCCATGTGTACCTAACACATCCCCACAAAAACAACCTTTCAAATTGCTGGTGATCTGAACAACAGTAATTGTCCCCAGCTAAAACTCTCCAGGCTGTTTCCAACAGAACACTGCACTGTTGCACACAAAGCATGCATTTATGCTGATTAAGCACCATTTTTTATCAGCAGGGTGTGCACAATCAAGCGTATTTGACTCAAATACAGAAGCATAGATTGGTTTACTTAGTTAAAAGCTTTGATCTGACAACTACAGATATTAGGTAAAGCTAAAGGAATCCATAGTGCTTATGGATCCTGATTTGCTTTTGGCCGCTAAAGCAGAATGCTAAGGGTAGGCGGGAATTTCTTCGCTGGCACTAACACAGCATTGAGTTCCTGAGTGCGAGAAATGTGTTCTTCCTCCTAATAACTTTGCTTCTTCATATGACCTTCCCTTGCTAGTCTGACACAAATAGGCTTCTAAACTATCATTATGCCACATGTTACTACAAAATTGACAAGTGTTCCTGGCTACGTCAACTTGAGGCAAAACACTAGGTGCAAGCTGTAGGAGCTTCAGTGGGACATACCCAGAGAAGGAACCCTGCCTTTGTTCAAGGGCATAAAATTTACCTTCAGATTTCATTCATTTCAGTGGGTGGATGAAGCCAAAAGAGGTAGCTATCAAAAAGGGTATATATATATTTTTAAAGAGCCCTTTAGGCTGTGCCTGCCATCCTAAGAATTGGAAATAGTCAAAATAACTGTGTTCTGTCCCAAGAACTGCTACATGTCATAAAATATGAAATTTTTATGACCATTAACTTGAAACCAGTACAATGATTTAGCCATGATCCTCAAAATTACTGATCAACCTTTTTCACCTAGTCAGCTATTTGCTGTGATGTGAAATGAGGGAACAGTTGCTTGGATGAGATAAACAAGTAACTTCTTACCATTGCAAAACTGAAGTGTGAAACTGCACAAACAGCTTTTTACATTCTCTTTTGAGCAATTACCACTTGTTGTCGTATTGTTAAACTCCATCTTACCATTTCTGTATTCCTGCTTTGTATTACTTTAAAAAAATGAAACAATTATCCTTCCTGTCCCCTTTTTTTTTTTTTTTAAAACATTTGCCACATTCCCAGCTGTTACAAGAAATTTAAGCATACAGATTGGTTTACTCAGGTGTTTTGGCTAACAAAGGTCAAGAGGATTGGGTTATAAATATGTAAATCATTAATTATAGTGTGTGTTCCTTTTACTGTGTTGCTGAGAATTGCACAGGAGAATAGAGATTAAATACTTCCCTATAGGCTGCGGTTGTTTTGCCTCCATGCCGGAGTTAGCTCTGCCCTGGTGCAGCAAGTCATCTGTACAGTTGTATTGGTTCTTTCTGCCAGCCATTTGAACATCCACAAAGAAATAACGATACATAGATTTTTCTGTGATTGGAGTCCTTGCTTTTCCTGGAGAACAGAGCCTTGGTTTAAAGTGCCATAATGTCAAATATTGTAGGGGTGTCAATCTGCCATTTTGTCAGATGCTTCAGTGCACATATATGTTTATAACAGCAAGGGATTTTAAGCAGATCTGGGAGCTCATAGCCTCAGGTGACTGATCCCAGAGCATTTAACACGTGAATACTCGCACTGAGTTCAGTGGGAACATTTCCGAGCTTAAAGTGAAGTTTGTGATTTATTAGTTGCATATTGGTCCCTATCTGAGTACATGGTAAACAAAAGCCTGTGTCCAAAAAATATGCTTGCAAGTCATGCATCAAGCCTACTGCTGTTCCAGTGTGGTATCCTCTGAGGGCAGACATTAGTTGTGGGGTAGAGACCAGGGATCTAGGGCAGATCACTGCTGGTGCAGCCCATGACTTTTCGAATTGTGGTGGTTAGTCACTAAGGGCATTTATACAGTGTTAACGAGGGTCAGGCTTGGGATATCACTGACAGGGCAGTATTGCACTCAAACTTAGCACGCTCCATTTCTGAGTGGAAGTTTGGGCATCTTTTGGGGCTCTAAGAAAGGGCAGGCTGTCCCCCTCTGAACACGTCTGCGGAGCTCCAGCTGAGGCAGCCTCTCAGCGGGGCTGTGGGGGTTGCAGCGTGGCTGACTGGCAAAGCCGGGCCAAAGAGCAGGCTTGAACTGCACTGAACTGATACTGCAGACATTCCCAGGGCATGCAACACTTGTTGCGTGTGTTTCCCATTGCAGAAGAGGGACCTCCATCAGCAGCTGCCGCTGAAGAGGAAACTTTTAGTATGCAAGATGCTTTCTTACCAGCAGCAAGATTAGCACTCAAGGAAAACTTGGAAAAGAAAGCAATGAAAGCTTATATAAAAGGCAAAAATTGCAAAGTATCTAGCTTTGAAAAAGGATGTGTAAGGGCCAGTAGTGAGAGCCATGCTAATGTTTTGGCATCCAAATGCAACTAGCAACCTTTGACTTTATGCCAGTTCAGCACTGGGTGTGAAACTCTTGGCAGTTTGCCTCAACTTCACAGCATTTTTAGGTCTGGAGACAGAGAGAGAGAAAGAGCAGAAGGAGAGTGAGCAGAGACCTCGGAGGATTTTATAAGTCTTGTGTCTGTTTCTCTTTTCTACTTGGAAGAAACTATTAATGCCTTTTGGGACTATGGAGGATCTAACTTGCAAGGATCAGGTTAGGGAAACAAACCACATCCCCCATTTGTTTAGAAGTGGTGTTTAGAAATATTAAACTGTATTTTGTGCTCCCTTTACACAAAAATTATTTCTTGTCAAGAAATTATATTATCAGATGTGATTTTCAGGAAGTGAGCTATCTTTCCAGCTTGAAACACCAAACTTCCTTGTTAAGAGACAGGATTTTTTTAACACCTTCCCCTCTCCCAGAAATATCAGAAGTGCTTAGAGTATCTGGAAACAAATGGTCACAGCTCCTAAAAAAAAATTAGAAAAAGTAAAAATATAACAACATTTAATTAATTATTTACTTAGTGTTTGCACAACAAATACACTACATCATGATGCTTAACCTGATCATAGAGTCATAGAATCATCTAGGTTGGAAGAGACCTTTAAGATCATCAAGTCCAACCATAAACCTAACACTGCCAAAACCACCACTAAACCATGTCCCTCAGCACCACTTCCACCACTTCCTTGGGCAATCTGTTCCAATGCTTGATAACCCTTTCAGTGAAGAAGATTGTTAATACCAGATGCTTCAACCAAAGTTAATTTTAGATTCAAAGGGTGCTTTTCTAATTCAGTTGAATAATTTTCCTTATGCTTGCAGATGTGAGTTTAGTCAAGTCAGATGAAAATATGATATATATCTATCTAATGTATGGTATAAAATCAGAAGTCCTCTCACTAATCAAGTAACCCTGTTTCTAAAAGTTTAAGTTAACAGAACAAAAAGTATCTTTGAGATTCTGGTAATTACAAATTTTCCTCAGAGGTCTTTTGCCCATCTGCTGTTCAAGGCAGCAGTCCTACTCCCACTTAGGACTGAGCATGGAAGGAGAGGGAGGGCTGATGGTGCCTCCCAGCACTGCTGCTGCAGACCTTTGCTGCAGAAAGCCCTGTCAGGCAGAGGGGGTGATCTAGAAGCAGCAGGGTTAGCAGAGGCAAAGCCTGCTAACCTCAACTCACTGGCATGTGAAAGGATTCCACTGGCCCTTGTCTTCTTTGCTTGTCTTCTTTGCTTGCAGTCATGTATACTGATTTCGGTGCCTGTAGTACCAGCTTCTATTGCCATCATCTTCCTCTGTGGGCAGCACAACCCGCAAATTTGCTACTTTGGTTATTCCAGCACCACTTTGGGAACCTCAATGCCAAGCATGACCATGCTACTTCAAAGCAGTGATCCTGCCAGAAGATATTGTGGTAATTCCTACAGGCATTACTGAGGACAGTAGTGTATCCTACGGTCTGCCAATACACATGGCTGTTTTTTCCCATGCTGGCTCAGAGAAGGAGGCAGAGTGGCAGGGACGTTCATTTCTCCACGTTGGCAAATCCTATATACCCTGTTTTGTACTATTCACACTGGTTTGTTCCCCTGCATGTCTTGAATAGGATTAACAAACAGCATTTTTCCTTTAAGCTCCAGTGAACTTTACTAAGATACCCAGAAACTGCGTCAGAAGTTTTAAATAGTCTTTCTCACTGGTGGTTCTCTTGGCACCCTAATTTCTTGTCTTAATAGAGACACTGACACTTTGTCAGTGACAGCTCTTGTTCTGTATCACCATCAGAGTGTGTAACATATTAACTTTCAAGCAACCTGGAGGTTTTATTTGCTGTCACAGATCTCTTTAAATATTGACCTCTTTAAACATTAAACATTACGGACAAACACCCCAGAATTGATGATGCAGAGATTGCAAAATAAATTACTGTTTAAACCGTGGAATGTGCAACATGACAATTCAGAGCAGCTGTCAGGGCCACCTCCGGCTACCCTGTGGAAAGTGCTCTCAATAGTTGCGATATTGCTGCTAACGGTGGTTTCAGACTTAATTTCAGGAAGGATTATCATCAAATAAACATACTGATGTATTGCTTTAATGACTCCAAATCAATCTCTTATTGTCTTACCCAAGTCAGATGAAAATGTTACATACCTCTCTCTCAAATGTATGGTATAAAATCAGAAATTCTCTCACTAATCAAGTAATTCTGACTTGTCCTCTGATCTGTGGAGTTATTACTTTGCGACAAGTGGCGTTGGTCATTTGGGCACACCAAAAATGAAAGTATATGACTCAAGAGGTTTAAAACTTCAGTAGTAAGGTTTATATCTCGGTAATTCCCTCTCCAGGTAAAAGTTTATTCATCAGATCTTTGGTTGTTGAAAGCACTTCGGCACTTCTGTCTATATTGCCTCAGGGATCTTGCCCAGGTCCCGTTTCAAGTTCTTTGAGTCAAACACCTTGCCCGAAGAAGGGAGTTCAAATTCTAAGCCATTACCACCTCCTGTCTGAGTTTTCCTGCCAGAGCTGTCTCCTTTTCACTACACTTGAAAAATAAGAAACAGGTGTTCTCTAGCAAGCCTCAGAAGAGTGTAAACAATCCCATAGTTGTATGCTATACACCAGGTATGTTTTACTTCAGCTCAGAAATAATCCTTTTGCAAGAGAGCTTACCCTTAGTCTAGTAAGAAGACTTTTAACAAGGGAAGAACTTGCAAGACTGTACCCAGACTGCGCACTTTTTGCAGGATGTACAACTGATGACCTGTCTTCAGGACAGAGTGAAAAACCATGCTTCTGCATTGCATTTTAGGTGTGACTAAGAGCGGAACTTTGAAGCAAACATGATTTTTCCCACATACCATGCTGCAGAGAGGTCTTGAAGCGTATTATCTGGATTACCTGTAGATAACATTAACCCAGAAGACGTGCCCTTGGAGTGCTCCAACCACTAACAAGTTTTCCATTCACAGGTCAGACCAGAACCAGTCTGAAGTAAAACCTACTGAAATTAATATATTGTGGAATACCCGGTCCTCAGCGCCTATTGTTTTACTCTACAGATCCACTCCTACCGTATTACCCTACTTGTCAATATATGAATAGCCCAAATGATCTTCTGATACTCAGTTACCATCCCTAGGGTTTTCAAATGGAGTATCACCTTTGGTAGGTGTTGACTCATTAATAAATAAACTAACAAATGAAAAAAAGAAGGGCAAAGCTAAACAAAAGAAATGGTCTCTCGTTCAAAACAGAAATGTCACTTCTCTCTAATGCTTTTTCTTCAGGTACCGCAAAGCATGTGAAAGAAACACCAAGAGCCATAGCTTCCAGCCACATGCAGGATTAAGGCTCAGGTGATTTAGGTCACTGTTACTTCATTGACTTCAGTGGACAAAATAACTACACATACCAGATGAAGATCTAGACAAAAAGTATTTTGCTATAAACACTGACTGCAAATTCAAAACTCAAAGATAGATTTTAAGGACTACAATAAGGATACTATGCCAGGACAAACAACAAGATCCACCCAGCTATTTTCTACTCTTCATTCCAAGCCTCTAGTTTTACTACATCAGCGAGAACCAGCTGGAAGGATCCCTGGTGCCAAGGTGAGAGCCACAGGAAACAACAGCTCCATCCCACACAGCACCACAGAACGTGAGCCAAAACCCTACACGTTAGGCTTCCCTTTGGGTGCTAGATGTTTCTGTATGTATCCCTCCATCTGTCAATATGCATAGATTCTCAGCTCAGACCGTACTTAGAAATTATTTCTGCCTCAGAAGTTTATATTTGTTTCCTCCTGTTTGAGCAATCTTGTGTTGATCTGCTTTAAATTAAGAACATAGATTATACCTCATAATTTTAAGGAGGTTTATCCCAGCCTGTATTCCAGCTAGCAGTATTCCCCTCAGCAGAAGCTGCAGGCTAGTTCTCCACCTAAAGATTCATATTTGTATCTTAAATTTCCAGGGCCTATTTCTAAATGAAAATTGATATGCTGAAAAAGAATCTATCTGGAAGAATCTCTTTCTATTTGGTAAGAGATCCCTCCTTGGCACCTGCAGTTACTTAGGTGCCTCCCCATTCACCATTTTTCAAAGATACTGGGGTTCCATCGATCTCCTGCATTTCTAGTGCTGCTAGGTCTTGGCATTTCAACTAATTTCTTTCTTTTCCCAGTGACCAAAGAATTGCAGACCTTCCTACCAAGTGCACCTTGAGGTAGGCAACATGACTGCTATAAAGGGAATGTTGTTGAATGTACATAAACTGGAATTTTACTGGGGCTAGTTGAGTTTTAAAATCTAAGTGGAAGGTTACAGTCAGCTGAACTGACCTTAGAGGACCTATAGATAAAAGACACAGGTTAATTCAAATGTAAATCTGTGCAGAATGGCATAGCAACGGACGACTTTCTGAGGGGGAACTGTTGATCTAACTTTAGGTAACTGCTGAAAATTATTTTCCTGAAAACATAAGAACTCTAGAATAGACTTACTCCCTTCCAAAGGGGATTAACTGGTATGCAAAAGATGCCAGATGACTAAAAAAACCAAACCCCAGATTGTTGTATATGAGCATGAGGCAATTTATCCTGTAAAAAAAAAACAACTTTCCCACAAACACAGGGTCTAGGACACAAAGTCTTGGGTTTAGTTTTCATGAGAGAATTTGGACTCCCAATCACCTCTGAGCTGACTGACAACAGTAGTGCTGCTGTTGAGTCTACTAGATATTGGATGAGGTACAAACAATTCTCCTGCCATCTCTGGTGGAGGTTAAAATCCAAGACAAGTTACTGTAAAAGCAGCAGATAAATTGGCAGCTTTAGCCAATATGCCCTTTAATCCAAACAAGTCTGAATATTCAATTTTGCAAGTGTGATTGTGCAACTCAAGATAACTGCTCCACTTCTGTCCCACTGCTCTTTAGTTAGTCACCACCTGCACTGTTTTCCACAGTACACATCGAGACTATCCTATACAGATGATTGTAAACTTATACATATGAAAAATATTTTTTTTTGTGTATGCGAGGCTCTTTTCTTCCTCCTTAAAAAAACTGCTTCTCTTTCTTTGCCTCCATCAGTGCTATCTGCGCTTCACGTTCAGAAAGACTTGAATTCAGGAGTAACACCCGCAGTGGAGCCACTCATGGAGGACAAGCAAAACTCAGAAGCTGGCCAGCGGTTCGGCAACTTGTTTTTCTCTTTTTAAACCTATGAATAGTTCCAGTCATCCCTTTATTTAAAGTCAGGGATATCCTTACATGACTTAATTGAACTGGGACATTACACAGAAATAGACTTTATCTAAGCCTGACTTAACCTACTGCTTTCTGCTGGTCCTACCAGAGTCAGGCTGAGCCTGTGACACCAAGCGCAATCAGCATTTAAAAAAGGAAACAACACGAACTCAAATCCTGATTCTTCCAGGTAAGGAAATCACTCAACTTGGGGATTTATTTGGCAGAACTTACAATGTATCAGATCTGACTGAAGATCTGGAAACTGCTCAGTGCCTTGCTAATGCATTTAAAAGGGAAACTCACTCAAGATGAGTACAATGACGACTGCAAATGCTTCATGAATGTGAATAAAAATGCAACCAACCAACTCACACAGCTAAGAAATGCTTTTCTAAGGCACACAGCTGCAGTGTTGGGCTGCCTGATGGTCAAATCTCAGAACACAAGCTTTCCTCTGCCTAACAAAGAGCATTCAATGTTAAAGAGTTTATATGGCCAGCTTTCTAGCTGCAAAAGGCTGTTGAAGCATTTCAGTTTTGTTTTTCACACACTGTCAAAAGATTTTTTGTTTTGGCTTGTGTGCTTTCAAAGGCAGAACAGAAATATTTACAAAGGCACTATTCATGTCAGTGTTTAACTGTTGATTGACAACTCTTCTTCTGCATGCTAGTGAAATCTTGCTGAATTGTAGCTTTGGCTGGAAGGAGCCGACAGTGAAACTGAACACCTCTTCCTCAATACCAAATATCTGCAAATCTAAAGGGCCTTTTGTTGAAAGAGTACTGAGTTTCAGAAAGCTAGGCAAGAAAGGAAAATAATTCTTTCTTCAGTTCTTTCCTTGTGCTTACTGCAACAGAGTCCAACTCTGACCCCTGAACTCAGGATAGTTATTTCTACCGTCCTCATCAGCATGCCATCTGACAAGATGTTGTTAGCCTCTGTCAGGTGTTTTGTTTCCTCCCACATCAGTTCAATGAAAGAAGGACAAAGTTAAAAATGCTGGCTGTTCTTATGTTTAAAATGTCTATGGTAGAAAAAAAGAAAAGCTGAAGAAATAGACCTTGTTAAGTAATGAGACCTTGTTTTCTGTACATGTCACTGGAGATTTTGCCTTTTCAAGGCAAGAGTTAAAAACCAAAGAAGTAGGCATGTATTTTTGGTTTCACATCTTTTAGCAAGAAGTGATTTCAATGTTTTTAAGCAGTATTTACACACAATTACCTACTAAAAGAAATTCAGAAAGGTTTCCATAAAACAGCTACCACTTTACCTTTTCCTAATATTTTTATCTTTCATTTTTAGATCTCCCCTTTTAAAACACTCACCTGAGTATTGCAAGACAAACATGCTGGACTTTGTCTTTCAAATACATGGAAACAAGTTGGCATTTGCATGGGCCGAGATACTTAGAAAAGTTTCCATTTCAGAGGTGGACTTTTTGAATGCCCATACAGCAAGTGAGACAGAATCAACCCTAATATTCTACAGTATAAGAATATACCAGGACTAAGGAGTCTACCTCTACATTAGCATTTGAATTGTCCCTCTGGTACCAGAAAGATTTATGTAATTTAATGTTTCAGAATATTCTGGCATGTCAAACAAATGTGAAATAATTGAATCAACAGAAATATCAAGACAATTATTTTTAAAAAGAGAGGCAGACAGTAAAAAGAGGAAAAAAGCAGCAAAAAGAGAATAGCAAGCTATTCATAAATGCACATTTCCTATCCAGCATTTTCACAAAATTTTGTGTGAGATTTTATTCTCTGGATGCCCAATACTTTTGCCACACTCCAAAGTGTATAAACTCTGAAAGAGTCACCTTTATCTCAAGAATTTTCACCTCCATTACTTGACACAGAGCAGACTTTCTTGCTCTTCATATTCTTTTAAATTTCAAAACACATTAGAGAGAAGACGACTCTGGCAGTCAGGCAGAGGAGCCTTACATTAGCTTTTCACACAGTCTGTCCTAATAAAGGAGGTGTTTTCTCCCATTGCTTTAGTAAAGCTGCTTGTGTCATCAGCGCCTCAACAGTCAGCATGTCTATGGATCTCTTTGCAACCTTACCGTCAAGCTTTCATTTGAAACTGCTATGTTATATTGTTCTGTCAGCCTTTTATCATGACCTTCAAGACTACATTTCTCCAATTACTGATTTCACTCTTGAAAAGAAATCAATGACCATTTGCAGACTTCTTAGGGACAAGATCATGGGAGCACAATGGTAGAAGAAAATAACTTTGTGTAGAAAGAATAAATTTAAACAGCAATTTTGTCTTCCACTTTTAAACTTTTTCTTACATAAACTTAAACCAGCAAGTCTTATAAAGGAGAACTATTTTAAATGCTTTCAGAGGAAAATCAGGGAAATGATCCTGCCAAATAAAATGAGCACTTCGCCTGAAGCTATACAGCCATCTCTTTGGTAGGGGCTGTGTGCATGAAGTACCCCAAGACTTAAAAAAAAAAAAAAAAAACCCAAACAAAAAAACAGCAATCACACAAAACTTCTTAAGAATTCAGAAAGGAAAATCTTTCTCTGTACATAAAAGCAAGCCTCTTCCAGCCCTACCTCCTTAAATGAACATTGCCCTACAGTCCCTGCTTTCCATTTTGTAAGAAGTCTTTTACGTATGTATCTAAATACTTTACATATGTATCTAAATACTTAAGATTTTGTGTGTATAGGCATCAATATTCTTTCAAATTCAATTTTCCCTAAGGTTTCTTCAAGTTCAGCCTATTCCAAAACTGGATTTCCAGGTTGCTGCGGGAAAGGACTATTGTAACACCAGAAACACACTGCCAAATTCAGTACAAAAGCCGTAAAAATTCATAGTAAATTCATGGTAAAATTCTTTCTTTGCCTAAGGTTTTTTGTCTCAGAAACTGTGTAGTGGTACTTCCTTTCCCCCAAAACTTTTCCTTTTTTTATCTTCAGACACTGTAACCTCTTGTGCAGGAAACTTCTTGCTGTGTCTTTGGAACCAGAATGAGAAAACTCTTCAACTTTTTTGTGCACTCTGTTGGAATGATACTAACATAAGCGCTAAAAATATTTGGCCAATTCTATTAAGGCCATTCAAACTAACCTTTTGGCTGTTTTCAGCTTTTTCTCATTGTTCAAGATGGTAGTTTTAAATATGTTATTGCTAAATTAGTTTAACAGCTCCTGTCTAAACATAACTAGTTACCATCTAAACAGCTAAAATGCCATTTTCCATGAGGTGCCTGGCTAGGGGCAATTTCCAGTAAGAAGTGACATAATACTTCTACTTGTGAAACAGACAGGCAGGGTCACCTGTGTCATCCCTGGGCTGCATTGCAAAGGCAACAGGGCAATGTGACCTGTCCTCATCACTGATGCAGAAGTACTGGCAAGTTTGGAGAATTACAGCTGGCAAAGTTAGAAGTTAGCTTTGTGACTTTCACTTGGGGTTGGATGACCAGAACAGACACCTCACTTTAGACAAGCAAAAGAAAAGAAAAACAAGCTTAAAATGGACAATGTTTTTGACCTATCCTCTACATCTAGAGAAAAGCAAAAGCTAATACATATTCTGACCGAAGGCCAAATGCTGAGCCTTGGCTGCATATGCTTCGCTCTCATTGTAATCAGCAGGAACTCTATGTGAGTGTATCGAAGGTCAGAACTGAACCCTGATTTGAGCTCAGATCAATATAACCACATGATTTCACCAGCTCCACCTAAGTGTAATAAAGTAGAACTTAAGCCATCATATCACTGATTAATGCATTTCATGTTTAAGTAAAGATACAGAACTTTATTTAAATAAATGGCAGTCCAAGGAAATGAAAGTCAGTGTAAACCGAATGAATGCCTTGCTGTACAAAATATAAAAAACCCCAGCCATTTATCAGAGTGTTGTTTAATTACTCTGAGTGCAAGACAGTAATTCTGAAGGAATAAGAGAGTTGCTAAGAAACCAAATGTTAAAGCTGCAGGAGAAGCAATGGATGCATGGATTTAAGTCTAATGTGTCACTTCAACTACAGAGCACAAGTTTAAAGTACAGCAACCAGTCTTTATCCTTAAGTGCTGATAAGAACTGGGCACTTCCAGTTGGATCCAAGAGAAAAGTACCCAACCGTTCTCCGGTGCTTTTGCCACTGAAGAGAGGAGTATTTTCCCTTTTGAGACTCCTACTGCCTTGAATTAGCTTTGCATCATCTGTTTCATCTCTGCCTTCCATGTCATCAGGCTACAATAAAATCTTCTCCTTCCAGAACATCACAGTTTTCATTCCACTTTCTATCTCGGCTGCCCCTTAGCAAGATGACTGTATGAAGCGCAGGCTTTCACGTACAGCATGAGTTAAGCCCCCGGGCTGTCTGCTCTTAGCAATGCAGGGTCTGAAGTACAGGGCTGTTCTAACTCCATTCCAGCAGAAGACATGCAGGACACCTGCTCTAGCTCTGGTCACACTTCTGTGCATCCTGTGAAGGCAGCCAGGCAGTTCTTGAATACATAATTCCTATTTCCTTGTTTATAAACAGGCATATATACAATCCGTACATACAGATATATGTACAGTTGTTTAGAGTTGGTTGGTTATATACACATAGATATGGTTGGTTGCATATAACAACCTGTCCTAAACTGGCACATTTCTCATTGTAATTACTTTTAATAAAAAAGCTTTTGGCAAAAAATCTTCCTCATCCATTTGGGATACACTATTCAATTTACATTCTTAGAACAGGAAAAATTACTTCTCAATTTGCTTTTCTGTGAATATTCAGTTTAGCTGAGTTTATATCTGTAGAAAGTAGATTATATTTAGAAAGTAGAAAATTAGTACAGCCAAGGAAAATATAAAATGTTAAATAAATCTTCAAGTGTTTGCATATAATGAAAGTTTTTAAGTTTCGATTGCCCCAAGTGAAAGTGGAGACGGTGTGTTATGGTGTGACATAATATGTGATCTATTTTAAGCTGTATTAGGATATAAAATATTTTACTGCTAAAGGAGAAGCACTCGGATCTTGTACAAGCCACGCTTGGAGTAAGAGCCAGAAGTAATAAAACTGCCTTCCAGCTGCTACTGTGCAACATACCAGCAAAGCCTTTCCTGTTGGCTGCTAGGGTTTATGTTACATCTAACCTTGAGTTGTTCTGGTAATGTGGGGCGTGGTTCCACTTCCCTACTCCATAATGATCACACTAGTGTGATAATACATCATCAACATGGCACAGCGATGAAGCTGTCTACCAGCGCTCCCCTATGAGGTACTGAGCATAGACAGCAGATCTGGCTCTTGAATTCTCCTTCATGGTTCCCTTAGCTATATACAACCTTCAAGAGTTTGGTCTTAAGCATTCAAAGGACTCCCATGAAAAAGTCTTGCAGATTATGGTGACTCTCCATTTTGAAACAATTTCTTTGTTATTTCAATATCCTCCTCCTTCAATGTCCCAATTGTAACGGCAGCATCCTATCTATCTGACTTAAAGCATGAAGCCTTAACACTAGTAAATATGAGGTCCCTAAGGAAACAGATACCTCTACTGCGCAGGGGCCTGTTAGTCTTGGTATAACCACAGTGGACCAGAAGGGAGAGAGGCAGGACAGAGAATCCTGTCAATTTGGTACATGCATTTAGCAGGTTCAAGCCCTGAGACACGGTATAGTTTGAAGATGTTTGAAAAGAATATGGTAAAAGAGTGGAGAAAAAATCTGTGCATCTTCCACACTACATGTGCTGCTTTGCCCATCCATTTAAACCATCCACTGTGCTTTGTCAGAGCTTCTCCAGATGACCAAATTCCCTATCCTGGCTGTAGCCCATGATGCATACAAAATAAGATGAAGGAAGCTGGGGGGGGG
>VYXH01006840.1:53393-72579 GCA_013397275.1 Burhinus bistriatus | reverse complement strand
AGATTGCGAGCTGATATTACGTTCCCACAGACCCAAGCTGGTGAAAAATAAAGTACAAACCACATCAAGCCTCTGCTTTAAAATGCCTGGCTTATTTTCACTACTTTTACTCTAGTGAGATATTAGTGGTCAGCATCCAGCAAAGACAACACCCTCCTAACTTCATCCTTCATCCATACTGAAAAACACAGCTGCAGAACAGCCAGTGTTCTTCAGTGAGTAGTAATGCTACTTACCAGAGTAAGGCAAAAAGTGAGAATAGAAAGTATCTAGATGGAACTGTAAGGGAAAAAATGTGTCTGTGTGGAAAAAGGTAATTTCTGAGTTGAAAACTAACCAGGAAAGAGGCTTGAAATAGTGGAAAACAGTAAACAAATTCCTGTGAGATGAACTAATGTTGTGCCCTGAAATGAAAAGTAATTGGAAAGTAAAAAAAACAAGGGGTTTGGGGCCAGGACATGACAAAAAACATCACGGAGTCTCAGATCCCAGCTAGCCCAGGCACTTCTGGTGCTAGGCACCTTTCGGAAGAACAGTCTGTCTCCTGTTAGACCCAGGAGAGTTCACAGGAATTTATAAATGATAGCTGCCTCTACTAAAGGGGACTTAACAGGTATGAAGAATATTACTGCGTTGGTGCTGCCCTTTCCAACCCCACAACTACAAAAACTCACTGTTACATCATTAGGATAGAGATCAATACCACTAAATCCAGTTCTGCTTTGCAGGGAGTCAATGGTAAAACTCAAGATTTATTACAAAAGCACTTGTCTAAAAAGCTTTTCTGAAATTAGCCATTGTCTTATTTTGCAAGTCACATTTTATTGCTTCTTTTTGGGGGAGGGGGGCTGATATTAGCCTTCAATAAAAGAATCCCAACTCCATTAGGAATCTTCCTGTAAACCAGCGGATTGCCACATTAGACATAAATTTCTTCTGAGATGAAATCATATGTGCTTATTGTCCCCATTCAGGAAAAGGTTATATGTACCTGAAAATCGTCTATCTTTCCTAATTGTACTAGCTGGTGTAATGATGCTTGTGGAAAGAAGTAATGTTTTATTTTGCATAGGTCCCTGGGGCATTGTTCTTACTAGTTTATGAATTATAAAAATAAGTAACAAGGCCCACCCTATCACAAAGACCCCCCCCATCATGATAGTCTGTAGGTCAGTTACCTTCCTTGTGCCTCATCCTGAAATGCGATGCCAGAAGATGAGTACATGGAAACTACTGACAAATCTGGAAGTGCCCATGGTAACCTGAGAAGTTACCTGAGAAGGAACCTGGGAAGGCAGCTGGCCTGTGAGGGAGGTCCTATGTCAACACACAGGTAAAGAATCTGTGCTTAGGAGAAAAGCCAGCAGAGCTGCAGCATCCCAAAAGCATTTAAAAGTCCAGTGTATACCCCAGAACACTGGTCCAGTGAGTGTGTTGCAGCAGATCTCTATCAATCAGCAAAAAAGAACAAGTCCAAATATACCCATGATTCATTCAAATGAGATGGTGATACTGGCACCTATAACCCCTGAAGTCCCCACCCTTGTAGACAAGGCCATGTACTTTGGCCCCTAATAGGAACTTCATGTACTTACTAAACAAAAAGAAATCTCTTCTCGGCACTCTCAATGTTTGGTATAAGCTATTTGCATCACAATAACATGGGTAGCAATAACATTGAGAAATCAGCAATGCTTTTAATTGCTAAGTCATTGCCCTTTCACCAATCAATAATTCCAGATCTTTTCTAAGGGAATGTTTTCCCCAGAGTCCTCAAGGGAATCTTACATGGGGAGATTTACGTGATCTTAGGAAGCAAAGTCTGTGAGTTGATTGAAGACTTCTATAAAAAAAACATTTGAGATCTGGTTTGTGTAGGCAACTCTAATCTTAGAACCTCATGATTACTGCCAGTAGGACTGCTTGGTCCAAGGTCATCATCTTTCCTTCTTTGCTGCATGGTTCCTCATGCCTGGCTATTTAAATTCTGTTTATTTGAGCATGGGATCACTTCCATAACACCAGAGCGTGGGGTAGTATGTAGGTGTATCTGTGTGCTAACTTAATGTGCTGCTGCTTTTCATTAGTGCCGTGGGAGAAATCAAGCTGAAGCTGCTTCAGGTTGCTGTATTTCCTTAGCAACAAGGTTAGAGCATCTGTGTAGAGGGTTAAAGCAACCGCTAGTAGTTCCAAGTTGTCGTGCCAGTGAGTAGACCTGGCACAACACCAAAATGTTTTCTTTCTTTCCATCCTTAATCTGAAGGAGGTAGCTGACAGTTGAAATGGTTGCTGCTTCACTGTTTATTGAATGTGACCTGACCACCACACTTTCCTTTCCACCTTGCACCAAGGACAGCCAAAAGTATGTGTAGCTCCTCATGAACTCCAGTGATTTACCGCTCTGCATGTAAAAAATCTGACAGTAATTTCAGTGTGTCTTAACAGGTAAAGCTGCAGACTGTGGCAGGTCAGAAGCAGCTTCAACCTGCTATGAGGCTCCAGCCTTTGGAAAATAGGTGGGCAGATAGATAGCTGGAGGTAGCAGCTGCTTGGCCTGTCCATTTTAAATCGCTGGTGAGTATCGCTCCTGAGTGTTCCTCACTGAACACAAATGTCTTCACGCAGTTAATCCCAGGGAGCCTGCAGCCTGTGGCAAAGCCTGAGCTTTGGAATCTCTCTGTCATCCAGTATAGCTGGCTTTCAACAGGGGTTGCAAGGCTGAGCTAGTGGTGCTGTGAACATGCAGTCATTTGCAATCACTTTGTTCTTTTCAAGTGACAGTGAGATATCCCTTACAACTGTTCAAATAATAGAGAGAAGCAACTGTTTCAAAGAAATGGCTTATAATTAAGGCAAGCGTTTTATGTTGCCGTGACTCTGTGACTCAGTCATTTACTTGGGATCCTCTTACTAGCTGCTCTGCAGGTGCAAATAAGGGAATTCCAAAGGCAAGTCAATATTTGGGTCTTGTTTTGTTTAGAACTAACTGGTTTCCAGAACCCCACCTTTATTTTAGTATGAGTCTATGGAAAGAATTTTCCATTTGTTTTGAATCATTTTCAGCTCTGTGGAAAAGACCTGCACAAGTGTTTGGGACTTTTTGATTACGAAAGATGGTTTTATTTAATGTTATGATTGTGACTTCAGAGTCAAAGACTAGTACAAAATATCTAGTGTTTTTTCCTTTGGGAGTGGGCTTTCCCTGTAAAGGAGCCTTTGATAATTCTAGGTCTTAGTTCAACTTTTTAGTCTTACAATAGAAGTGCAAGGTAACTCAATTATAGATGCTCTATAAGAACATTTACTCACCTTGTATTTTAGCTCTCCATGGAAGATGATAGTTTTTTAGGCAGCAACAGAAATACAGACCAGTTAAATGGACTGGAAACTAGCATAGGTTTTGCAACACTTTTGTAGAGCTATCTGTCCTGTCTGACAATAGGTCACCAATTTCACTGTGCCTCAATTGCCTTATTATTAAAGAACTTAATATTACTCACCTGCCACAGGCTTGATACAGTAGGAATAAATATTTTTAGGAGCTCAGATGCTGCGGCAGTTGAGGCTATACAAGTTACTTAGGCATAATTTAGCTCATTTGGTGTATCAGAGTCTACTTCTCTGATACCTGTAACATAATTCCATGATCCTTGGAGGAATGGCACTAATGATGCCATAATGCATGTAAGAAGGCAACAATAATTTACATTCTTGTACCTTATGCTTTTCATTTTCACTGAGAACCTTGAGTGCTTTTCCTGCCTGGTTTAAGAAAGTTTGCAATTGGAATATTGCACTGCTCTGCAAAATGCTCTCACCACTGTGTTAACAAAAATTCTAAGTTTGGGGAGCCTGAAGATGACTTGAACTGTTTTCTCAAGTGCCTTGTGCCAACAGAGCAGGGGCCAGAATTCAGACCATAAGCCTTAGCCCAAGGATTTTATTTTTCCAAGGTATCAGAACCCCAAAGTAGGTTCTACAAATGAAAGGACCTCCCTAATCTGAGTTTATGTTGCAATGAAGCAATGAAGTGAAGTGCAAAAGCAGAGAGGTGTGCTATTTGTTTTAACTGATGCAATGATATGGGAAGAGGCTTTTCCTCTCACGCTTGCCTTTTGTCCAGAGAGTCTAATTCTGAATTCTCCTCATCCACATGAAACACTGGATGTTAAAGGCTTTCCCGAAGCAGTGAGGGAGTACCTTTTCACTCATAAGTAACCACATTCAGGGAGGGCCACAGTTTGACGTCTTAGCTGATAAATGTAACCAGGATTAAGCACTCAGTCCCAGTAAAGGCTTAAAATAAGAACCATTGTTTCAACCAGTGTAAAACATTGCAAATCAGTTGACGACAGCATTGCTATTCCAACCTATATTGAATAAAGATCTAGCCCAAAAAGCTGATAAGGCTTCCTCCAGCCTCTCAGTTTAAACAGGGCTATTTTGCACATTTCCTTGGAAGCAAGCTTTTACAAAATCTGGTTTCTTCCCTGTGAATATGCTCAGTAAATATTCTCATATCAGCAATCCCAGGCCCATTCAGAGCCCTAGCTACAACAAAGGAATAGCTGTATGCCACAGACCCAAATGCCTCCCAGCAGGTTTTTCAGTATTTCATTGTAAGGTTCAAACCGGGGCTTCTCTACCCGTGTGTAACCAGACCTGAAATGAACTTGGTCTTTGCAGTAGCAACAGACCCTCAGCATTTACAGACTAGTTCTCTAATCTCCAGAGCTATTCCTGCTCCTCAGGATTGTCTGTTCTTATGCTTAGGACACACACTTTCAGGGCTGTAAGGGAGTGATCAACAAGAGGTCTCTGCACCTAGCATCAAGCACTCACAGAGCTGTTTTGCAGTTCTCTTAACGGCAAAGCTTTGTGCCAGCCTGCAGATAGAAACAATGGAAGAAACATTTTTCAGCGTGCTTATTTGATCAGAGTGTTGATTGCAAGCAGGTGATGTGTTTTCAGCTAAGGAGAGGAGAGGAGGTTCACCTTTCTGGCTGCTGCTCTCAGAGCTTCCTGAGACAGTGACATACAAAGAAAATCAAACGCTTTGCATTCATGATGTGATTGAAAAAAAAAAACAAACAAAAATGAAAAACCAGAGATACTGAAGGTCGGAATCTGAATGCTGAGTGGGAGCAGAGAACAGGATGGAGCTGTCTTTTGGAGCAGAAGTTTTGCTTTCTGGTCAGGGAACATTTTGCTCGTAGTAGCTTTGTGATTCATGCGGATCTCAGGGACACTGCCCAGATCAGAGTAACATGTGCCACACAATCCTCTTATGTCATTTCTCTAATTGTTTTGAATTAAGGAAGCAGTCTAATGAAGTTTAGCTCATTAAAGACTTTGCTGTCCTTAAATGTCAGAGAGTCTTATGTTCCAGGCATGGACAGTAGCTCCAGCTCCAGGAATTAATCCCCTAAGAAATACATTAATTCACAATTAATCATCATGTTTTAAAATATTCTTCACCACTGTTGGCCACAGGTCAGCCAGCTAGCTAAACTAAACCTGGGAGGGCACAGGGCCCTGAAAGAATATAAATCTAAAACCAAGAGCAGGATGGGCATGAAAAATAAACTAAAGCATGAGCCAGTGAACAGCATATACACTTTATCTTTGTGGTTCAGAAAATGATTTTTTTTTTCCTATTGGGAAATGAAGTGCAAATAGAGTAGATTTTGACATGATGTGTTCCTCTGAACCTACAATGAGACAGAAAGGAGGCACACTTCAGATGTCAAGAAGTTAGACTTTAAGAGAAAATAATGTACTCATCTGTCTGTACCAAGGGTTTTTAGTGAACTGGAGAGTAAAACCAAAGGGAAACAGGTCTGAAAAAGGCATAAGATGTTTCAATTATTTGTTAAAAAAACCCAAACATTTCTTGTGTAGCGTGCAGGAATCATCAATTAAGTTGGAAGAGTTTGGCTATCCCTGTTTTGGGGGTCATTCATCCCTGAAGAAATACTATGTAGTGTAAAGTACCCACAGGATTTAAAGATTTGAGATCTAATTATTGAATAAAGCTTCCTATGAGCTACAAGGGTCAGAACTAGTCTCGAAGGCCTGCACAATTAGCCCATGGTGGTTTTGCTTCCTTTACCAGCCAGAGAGGCTGGAGCTACTGTCCATGCCTGGAACATAAGACTCTCTGACATTTAAGGACAGCAAAGTCTTTCATGAGCTAAACTGGCAGGAGCAGGATATATGGTATGGTTGAAAAGTACTGAGCTTCATGTCATTCTGCTTGTATCTGCAAACAAAGTCACTGTAGGCAAGGTCATCTCTTTTAACCTTGGGAAGGCTATATTCTTGCAACACAGCTTTCTCTTGGCCATGAGAGGAGTGTGAAAAACTGTAAGGATTAGCTAGTGAATAGCACACCTTGTATCTTTGTGGTTCAGGGAAAAAAATTGTAATGGAAGCAGGGTTACATATAGGGTGGGTTTTGATTCTGCTGTGTTCCTCTAGACACCAACAATGGAAGGAGGTGAATAATGCTCAAAGATCAAGAGACTTAACTAAGTGTCATCCAGGCTTAAATAACAAATTGAACTATTTCGTGTATGCTGAGATTTTGTAGTGACTTAGACAGAAAGCAACTCTAGGCTCAATTTTCCACAAGAACATTAAGAAATTGTGTTTACGCAGCAAAGGACCCTCTCCCAGCGACAATTGCTGTTAGAGGCTTCAGAGCTCCCACACCTCAGCATGGGAAGAAAAAGAGCTGCTCACCTGCTCATTATACATAGGTGGAAACCCCACAGAACACATGTCCCAAGCTTCTGTGAATCTAGTCTTCATCAGCCACAGCCACACAGACGGGGATAGCATTTCCATTCCTGGAAGAGTCCCTGTTATCAGCTTTTCCCTTGCATATGGCATATGCCATCCCAGGCACTCTTTGCTACAGAGCCTTCCCATGTAAAACATGACTTTGATAAACAACTTCTCTTCCTGCAAAATTTCTAATGATGACTCTCCAAAACAACAACAAAATCAGCAAACCCTTGCAATTCACTGAATTCATGTAAATATTGCACTTCACTCCACTCCTGGCATTACTTTTCCTCCCTATGTCTTCCTCTTGAAGCTCCTTCACTGAATTCTTAGTTAATGCACCAAAGCACAGTTAGACTGACTTCCTCCTGCAGATGCCAGCCTGAATAATTTAGTAGTATTAATGGTTTAGGGCAGTATCTCTTACCACTTAAGGATCTTAGCTGTAAACCCAGGTTAAACTGTCTTCAATTTACAGTGACGCTGCTCAATAGCACCTTCCCACATGAAAGCATATGAAACGCTAAACATCTGTTCATTGCCCAATGAAAGCTAATTGCCAGCCTACAGCGTATTGCTACCTCATCAACTGGCCCATTAGCACTACTCCAACGCTCAAGTACTTTCATATGCTAGAAGGTTTAATACCTTGGCTGTTCAGCCATGATAATGGTCAAATACTATTTTGTTGTTACTGGTTTCTGTGCTTTAAGCCAGCACAGGTTATGTAAGCATGTTTGTGTAAGTGAAAAGGTGACTGTATTTCTCATTATATTGCTTGATATTTATTTATTAAATATTGCTTTTGGTAGGTATTAGCCTTATGCTTGTGCCATACACAGCACAAGATGCATAGCTAGTGCTTAGGAAGTAGCAAAGGTAGCAGCTATGGTATGTGCTCTAAGGAGTCTGGACCAAATTGATCATTTCTGTTGAGCTTTCCTGTGTCAGTGCCCTTTATGTTGGATAGGCTACCCCCTTATGTTTCTGGTAGGGAGGGCATATGTACCTGGTAAGTACCTTGTTCTGAAACACTGGAATTCCTATATTATTCTGTGCAATGTATGATATCATGCTTACCATGGCTAAACAGTGTTTGGACAATCTGGGTAGATAGCTGTTATCTTTTCTGCCTATATTTTCTTTGCCTCACTTGCTAGGCATGTGTGTCACTAGCTGGAGTACTACCTAAGTTTCTATATCAATGGATCTTGGTACAGCTAGCTGCTGTCATCACTGCTGTGCTTCTTGGCTGTCTCTCTGACCTTTTCAATTCCCCTGACCTGACCAAACCTGTGATCTACAAGCTGTTGGGTTCGTCCTTTAATATTACCTAGTAAGCAAAAGCATGATGAATATGGTGTTTGGAACTTAGTTAAGTGAAACTGCTCATGTCCTGTGCGGAGGAGGAGGAGGAGAAGAGGCAGTGGGTGCAAAATGAAATACAAGACACTGTGAGGGTGGTCCAACACTGGAAGAGTGTGCCCAGAGAGGCTATGGTACCTCCGTCTGTGGAGATACTCAAAACCCAACCAGATGTAGTCCTGAGCTACCTGCTGTAGGTGACCGTGCATGAGCAGGGCAGCTGGACTGCCAGCCTCAGCTCATCTCTGGTGCTGTGACACTCTCACAACAACTTGAGCCATGCCAAATTAAGATGTTCAAGCCCAACATCTGGCTTGACAAGATTTTTCAGGAATTGGTTCATAGTGAATGAAAAAGAAACATGCTAAACTCTGGGGTACGCCGCAGCCCAGGAAAAGCACAGGGGATTCTTTATGCCTGAGGTGTCATTGCTTATAATGCTTCTTCCAGGTTTGGGCTGCATGGTCCCTTGACTCCTCTTTGGCACAGTCCCCACTTACTGCTGATGCTTATCCCTGTTGTTTTGCTTTTAGTCTTGCTTTATCTTTTCATTTTTTTATTTCTCCTTCCATGCCCCTTTCTTCCTCCTCCCCCATGTCATGTGTCCCCCCTGCCAAAAAAAAAAAAAAAAAAAAAAAANTGAAGAAGCAGAGACAGAAATGAATAGAAGGCAAGAGGAAGACAAGGGAAAATTCCCATACTGACCCCCCACTCCCCCCGCAAAAAAAAAAAAAAAAAAAAAAAAAAAAAAATTTGCAAAGCACCTACTACGTTCCCACTGGCCCTCAAAGAATAATTGCAGCCCAAGGGCATAGGTTCATTTTAAAACCGTTGCACTGCTCAAACATTTTTTGAAAATTTGAGACAGCCTCTCCGGAAACAGGGTCTCAGGAAGTAAACATTTTCTGGGCTTGTCAATATGGAGGGAAATATGTGACTCACCTGGAAAGGATACTGTTAAACTGCTGCCTGAGTAACCAGGAGTCACCTATGAGACTTGCTACACATTCTCTACTTGTCTTAGGTACTAGCTGCATTAAATGAACAGGGTAGCCTCAGTGCCGGGAGCTTTGCTGATTTTGATTGATAGGTTTAATTAGAGTTAACTTTTTTCAAGATGGTTCATTCCTTGTAACTAAATCTGGAGGATAAAACTAAGCATCAGTGAACTCAGTGGCAGAACTCCCACCAACTTAATTGGGATCAGGATTCTTCACATGTTTGAAATACTTTCGTCTTTTTAAAAGCTTTTCTAATAGTGTATTGCTTGGAAAAGACTTAGATGTTCATGAGGAATGTGGATTTTGTTGAAGTGTGATTAATATTTTAGTTACCAGGAGAAAAGAGCTGAAAACTTTGAAATCTGTGCACAAATCCAGTTTTATTTCAGTTACCTTCTTCAGTAGCTATACAGAATACTTTGAAACTGGACATTAGCTGAATTAAGTATGATTAGTCTTTTTAAAAACCCAAATCTCTGCCCAATCAATTTTGAAAATCACTGTGCATGAAGCATTTTGCTGCCTTTATTTAAAACAAGATCTGACAAATGAAATTGTAAAAAATAAAAAGTAAAAAATGCACAAAACTATCAAAATGGCCTAAAGCATTAAAACCTAAAAGACTTAATTAAAGAAAAAAAAAGCTGCTGTTAGTTGTATCTAGTGTACTACCCATAGGTACAAGTGACTGGAAGCTTAGAAGTTTATACAGTTATTAATTACATTGAGAGCATACATACATGTAGGCCTATTAAGTAGTGTCAGATGATGTTTAAAAAGCGTATTTCTGATATTCTCAGTGTGGTATCAGAAGTGGAATTAAAAGGAGGCTAGAATCAGAAAACAAACTAGTTAATTCTGACAGGAGCCTAAGAAAAGGCATCTAACCTCTGAAGTAGTTTATGGCACTAGTTAGCTTAGTGTCCCATACTCTGCATTTGCTTGGGGGAACTGCAGGTGGCCTGGAAGCTGCCCTAGTGTAATCCTATGTACAAGGTATAGAAATATAGCCAGCTGTCAGCCTTAGCCATGCAAGTCTTCTGTCCCTGGTTAAACATTCAGCAGGTCTTGTGCAAATGCGTGCTGGTGCGTCTCAGTTGTTCTCCTGCGGCACTGCTGTTGCCTAAAAGGAAAGAGGAGAGGTTGCTGTTTTAAGGAAAGAGACAGTCACCACCTACTTCATGTTCTCAGCATGGGCCTTTATTCCCAGAGTAACTCAGCACCTTAAAATACTTTGTGTATTTATTTTCAGTACTTCTTGCCATAGTTTTATAGGAGGCACTGTGCACCTGACAAAATCTCCCTGTCCATTGTCTCAGCGTCACCACAAGCAAGTCCACAGCAGAAGGGGCAACTGAGGAGTCCCTCCTCCTTCAGGCTGTCTTTTCTCCCTGATACTCTGGTCTACTTCATTTTGACAGAAACTGCTTGGAAGTCCAGCTTGGAAGACAGGCTGCTCCCAGAAACCACCTACCCCAGCAGGAACTGATGTGCTGTGACACCCAAGGCAAAAATCAGTTTTCCTTCTGTGCACTTTGGCATCAGCATTCTCATGGTTTGTACCTAAACTGTGTAAACTGTTACTTCCACGGGCAAGTCCTTAGACATACTACATGCTGTTTTAATTATTAGGCCTATATAACTTACTATGTATTTTACTGGAGATTTAGTTAAGGTTTCATCATGGCCAGAAAACACTAGGGATTTACCTGCAGAAAAATTTAAGACAAAGAGGAAGCACAGAACGTGCTTTAGGTAGGCAGATCTTCTCACTTGTAAAAGATGCACAAGTATACTTTACATTACTCTCCTGGTGTTTTTAACTTATAGCTCTCTGTCTTCCTACATCCTTCTGAGATCAGGTAAGCAGAAGGAAGTGTGATTTTCCAGTCAGCTTTCCAGAAACCCTGACTAAGACTAGAAGGAGGTTTTTGTAGCATGAAGTCATTTCAGGCAGCTGGATGGCCCAGACTCGCCACCACTTTCCCTCTTACTGGAATTCCATTTACAGGAATTCATGAAAGAGACCAAATGATCAAGAATTACCTCTCTCCTGTAAGCCAGATCCAGTTTCCCACAAAAGGTACAAACACTGCCAGATGGTTACAGGTCAAGAGTAGGAAAATAGTCCAAGTCAAAACATCCAGTCTCACTTGTTACCTTACATACTTCATATTCAATAAACACTTAAACCAAAAAGAAAGCAATCAAACACTGAATTCTTCTGTGAATTTTGTTCAACATTTTTCCATGTTAATTTCCCTTTAAAATCTGAATTATAAATTTGAGTTTACTTTCTCAAGGACCTTTCAAACTCAGGAAGGTCAAAGTTTGTGTTTCAACTGTTTGGTAAAGTTGTAATCATGTAATGTGACAGGCTTCAAAGAAATAATTTACATGGTACTTGTTGGTTATATAAAACTTTAACTGGATCTTACTAGGGGCTCACTCCAGGAAACTCCTGAGCATTGAATTTCTGGCTTCAGTGAAAGGTGAAAGTGTTCGGTGTCTAACAAAACCAAACAGTCTTTGAATCTCTGTGGCTAAACATCAAGAATCTGTCTTTTCTCCCTGTCTAAGTAGTTACGTTTCCCAATGCATGGAAGAGTGCTAGAAGGAACTCTGTTAAACTCTCCCAGATGTCCTAGCCTGGTCCTCCAAAGCTGATCTTAAGATTTTTTTTTCTATCCAAATAAAATCTCATGCCATTGCTCAAGAATGCAGACAACAGCCAACCAGCCTACTCTCACTCTCAGAGCAAATCTTTCTGTGTCAAAGTTTTGATTTTAAAGAATTAAATTAAATTTATTAAAGAATTCTTTACTTTACAGTAAGCTACAAGGTTTAAAACAACTGACTTGAAATGTGATGCTTTTTGGCAGAACAGTTTAGGCAGGAAATGTTACACATGACTTAAGCTGGCCAAGACAATGTAGCTGCTTCACAGCTTTCCATTGACTAGGTTGCATTTACCATCATTTGCTGCCTGAAGATGTTTAGCTAGTAGCAAAATTCTCATTAATCCTCCTCTCTGCTCAGAACTGATCTCCTGCTGATGAGGGGGAGGCAAGCTACAAAGCAGAGAACTCTACACGGGGGAAGTGCAAATTGACAAATCGAGTAGTATTTGGAAACAGGTTTTATCCTGGTCCTGGACAGGGATGCCCCAGGAATGGGGGTGCTGTCAGACCTTCTGCCTGTCCTGGGGCACCGGTGCTCTGCCCTGCAAGAGGACAGCCCCTCGTCCCTGTCCCTGCAGGGGCTCAGAGCCCGGGGCCAGGCGGAAGGCATGCTATCTCATACTTACACAGACAGTCCTTTCTCCAAACTGGCTGTAGAAGGTCATCTTGACTTTGTGCTTGTGTCCAGTCCTCTGATCAAAGGTGTTACAGCTGTCGAAGGGTGGGCTGTACAAATGCAGGCTAACAGCAGACTCTGTGTGGCTTATGTTCTCCACACGGTGCAGGCCAATGGAGTCTACACCAGCAAGGGCGTGAAAGGAGAGGTTTGTGTTAGCGGGAAGACTTAATGAGATCTCAGATGCCTGGAAAAATGTTTTCTAAACCAAAACTCATGAGCAAGACAGTTAGGCATGCCTGCATTTTTATGGGCAACCAGTAACTTGGTACAGGGATTCTGACTGCTGTTCTCTACCACAGATTCCTAAATACACTGATAATTCAAAATACATTATTGCCTTCCACACTTCATGTAAATTCTGGATTATCTGCTACAGGATAGAGGCCAACAGAAATCCAGAGAAACTTAAGGAAGGCCATGCTGTCAATAATCTTCTAGTCATCATTCTCAAAGGACTCCAAGGTTATTTACTTTCCTAGGAGATGCTGTTGTTATAGATGGTCCAGATGCAAGAAGGCTTGTGTTTCTAAAAATTAGCAAGACATTTTACAGGGGAAAATGTTTTATATTGCTAATTCTTGGCCTGGTAACATTAAAAGTCAGTCACTTGTATCTGGGACGTAGACTTACAGAGATAGAGTTGTCTTCTACTGCATGCATCTGTTGCCTAATTAAGCCTTCCAGTTTATTAGTGTGGAGAACAGGCTGCTCTTTTGACTAAGGTGACAAATTAGTAGTGACTGGCACACTTCCAACCTTAACTGAATAGTAAGCATAATTGAACATGTAATAAAACAAGGCACTGCCTGTTGTGTGGTTACTAATGAAGTAATGGCACTTTCTCCAACAGTGGAGTAGAAATCAAGCTATTATGTAAAAATGTAAGGTATGAAGAATCACATCTGCAAAACAAACCATTTCCATTTTACACTAAAGTGGAGTTTTTGAGTTACTTAAAAAGAGACCTTGAATTTAAATTTATGACCCTGCTGTAAAAACAACTCAGGCCTTTGTACTTGAATTAATATGTTATATAATACCTAGACCTGTATTGTGCAATGTAGGCACGATACCCTGAGAATCATGAGTACACTCTTAACTCTGGTACATTTGAAGTGTAAGCCCTAAGCGTTGTTAACATAGTTTATCTAAGTAGAGGACAGAGGGGCAAAAAGTCCTAAATCCGTGTTCATCTAATGGGAGACTCAAATAAACACTGTTTAGTGGGTTCTAACCTTAAAAATAAAGTACAAGAGCAACCAAGAAGCACACAATAGAAACACGAAGGTCACTCACTACTGAAGTAGTTAGGGCAATCAACACACTGTCAGTTTTTTCCTTCTACGTGTTTTACCTGTTTCTTTTAAACTAAAACACCTGTTATGAAATATGGCAGAGATCCAGACTGCCTCAGAGAATTGGATACCAAATTTGTTTAAAATAATCAAGGAAGCTTTAGATCAGATGCACACAGGGTGCAATTGCTTGCATCAGAAAGAACCGCATAGGTAGGAAAAGTCTGAGGACCCATGTCCCTGGCATGGGAGCATCAGCAAACGTGTCAAACTCCTTCTTGCATTTCCTGTCCTATGGATTTTGTGTCTTCATTTAACGTGGCACACCTTCAACAGAGGGCTGCAGAGCACTAGTCTTTCTTCCCCGATGCACTCATCCTGGCGTAGTCCATAACCCAACATGAGGCTCCCTCCAACTGGGGAGTTCCCAAGCTCAGCCCCACAAGGTGTGTGCTCGTTTTTAACTCATCACATAAAAGGCAGATGGCTTCCTTCTCTGACGCTTTGCCTTTGTTCTGCTGAACTCATTGCTGTTCAGCATGATGTGCAAGGTCTTTCACAGCATCAGAATACATTACACCTAGCTGGCCACTCCAGGGTGGTCTCTGGTGTAGCACAAGGTGAGGATAGTTACAGATACATGTAATGGCATGGATTTATGTGTGTAGGGAGCCTTACTGGTGGAGACTTAGTTGCCTCTCAGCATCTGTGGAGTCAGGCAATTTTTTTGTAGATTGGGAAGACTTGAGTGTTTCAATTCTCCTGGCACTGCACTTCAGCACTACAGTCTTGTCGATTTGGACAAGAAGTAGCACTTGAGGATAGGCGCCTCTGCTCCTGGCTGGTCAATTTATTCCATTGACAGCTTTTACATTTTTTGACCTCTGATGTCCATGACTCACCAAAAGGATTATTTTTGAAAAAAAATCAAGATTATTAAGCTATCTAAACTTTTGTTCCCTTATTTCTCACAAAGTGCTATTCAAGGTCTATGTTTACAAGCAATTTCAGACAGTCATTAGGGACACGATGCTGAAGGCTGCTTGGTCTAGAGGAGATACCCAGCATATTTAAGTATCAAGCTATTGCTGCAACGTCTTAAGAGTGAGTTAAAAGGACATTTTTTCATTGTTTGTTTTACTGAATCTAAATACAGGTTTGTGCAGAATCTAGAGAGCCATGTTCTTAAACAGTGCATAGAGGCATTAGTATTATACTGTTAAAGGTAGGAGACTAGAGAGCAGATGAATTCTTCTGTTAGGAATAAGACTCATGAATGGGTAGTTGTCAAAACAAGCTTAATAGCTTACCATTAATGTAGGCACATTGATTTTCCCTCAAAACTCGTTCTGATTTCTTAGTCATTTCACCATTCCCTTTCTTCTCAGGCCATTCAAACAGAGTCTCCTTTAGATTTCCCTGCAGGATCTTCATAAAGCAGTGTGAGTCAGTGTGATCATGGATGCTGCTATATATGTAAAAAGAATAACCAAACTCAGTGCGATATACATATTTAATTTCAGTACAGCAAACAGGACAGATGGCATAGCATATTGTACCTGGACATAGCCCTAGAATGAAATGCCATTGCACATGGTCATGCACAAAAGTCTTAGGAAAAAACATTCACAATAACTAAGCTATGCCTACTTAAAACTGCAACTTTAGAAATGTATTGAGATAAGCACGCATACAGCAGGACTTGGAGAGGAGTCAGGTATTGATCAGCCTATGACTTTGCCACAGAGAAATACAAAGGAAGTCTGGAAGAGGGGAAAAAAATTCTTCACAACACAAAAACTCTTGCGGGCCAAGAAACAAAACAACGCTTTCTACAGTGACCCCAGGCAGAGGCTGGTAGAAACTTGCAAGATATTTGGAGATCCACCATGCTTACTCCCAAAACATGGGAGAAATGAGCTGCATCTGCTTTATTTTTATGGTCTCTCTGCTGCTGGGGTGCACAGGCATTTGTTGAAGAAAAACCGCTGTACCTCTCACTCTGATAGTACTAAGCACAGTGAGTTACAGTAAGCTGTTCATTTCACTAGTTTGGCAAAACGTGAACAAAACAGAAGGATTGGATATGATTTGGCTGCTTGCTTTGTCTGTCTCCTTGCTCCGAAGTATGTTTTAATAGCTACATTTGGAGACATATGGGCTAGATCTGTAGTTCAGTTTTAGTTTTATGTTTTTAAATAGAGGATTAACTGTTATAGAAGCCAATGGGATTAGGACAAAGGGACAGCTCTCCACTCCTCACGGGCGAGGGAGAAAGAAGAATTTGACCCTCTTGGAAGTACAGTGCTAATGAGTTTCAATCAAAAACTTGGTACTTGTATGTTACTGTTTTCAGTAAACAAATGTCAGGGTTTCTTACAAACTGAGATGCCAAGAGAGCAGAGCTTGCTTCAGGCACAGAACAGTTCACAAATGCCACGTTACCACGCTACTTCCACAAGCCATGAGAACAATCTGATCCTCCTCATGTAGGAAGCAAAAACAACTTGTGGTCTCAGTCTAGCTCTAGCAAATGCTCATCCAACTCAAACACAGTTTAACATAAATTACAGGCTTTGTGGGAATAGCCCAGAAGGAGTAGAGGTGGTGGGCTTGGTTCCTACATCCCTCTGAGTATAATGTCATGGCACCCCCTGGAGAATACTGCCAATGTTCAATTGCACGGTCAATTAAAACAAACAGAAAACTGCTCCAACATCTCCTTAGGTTTTCTATTTATATGCGAGAATAACCAGTCAAAACCTGCAAGTTTTGTTATTCTACATTTTGTTTTAGCCACCATTTTGTAGAAGACCCTCCAAGGGACAGATCCTGCCCTCACATTTGTAGGACTACACAACCCAGTGTACAGTCCGTGTACACAACTCAGGAGGCCACATCAGCAGTGTGGTCTATTTTTATGGAGGAAATGGCATGCATGAACCTAAAGAAAGCCAAATAGTCCTGGAAAGGGGCTCTCTCCTAACAGCCTGCAGTCCCAACTCAAACCTACTTTTCTCATCTTGTCTCAGAGGTCAGATTTGAACACCATGAGACAGCAAAGACTATTTAAACTGCTCCAACTCCTGCTTTTGCAACTAAGTGTTATATGGGTCTGTTGTACAGGACAGGTTGAGCTGGGTCTGTTCAACCTGTCCTGCCCACAGGACCCGCTGCATCTCTGGGATTAAAATCTTCCTCTGACAGAAGGGAAGCTTAGATCTGGTAGAAAACCAGAGCATTTTTAAAAGCATGCTCTAAAAATGTCCATGAGGTACAAACTTGTGAAAGATACAGCAGACATTCAGGACTACTATACCAATAGGAGCTCTGCACTGCTTAGTTTCCAGATGCTTTCTGATAGCTCACATGGGGCTGATTATTCTTCTCTTTTTGTATGGCAGTGAAAGATACAGTGGCTTTGTATCTGTTTGCTAAAACTACAGTCTTTGGGTACGAACCTGCCATGCCCTTCACCCCAGCACAAGATCATCAAGTTGAACTTTCCATTTCCATTGTCCACGAGATTTCTTGTATACCTGAAATACAAAATATTTGCTTTTTACTGTACTGATGTGTCTATAAAAGACAAAATTATACAAACATGTTTATGAAGGAAGGTTGTGACATAAAAATCCTTTTTGTTCTTTTTGTTGAAAGCCAAGTTTTACTTGGAAAAAGTGGAATTATATTTTTAAGCTTCTTTTGTGGTAAGAATCTTTTTCGGTAAGAATTCTTTTTCTGAGAAGAAAAAAATGACATATTTAATATTTTATAATCGTATTGCTTTTAAATTATATAGATGATTGGAGTTTGGGAACTGTGAGTCTGAGACTAGAGTGGTAGACGGGATCAAATCAAAATAGTTATTGAATGAAGTCACTTCAGCAGCTGGCTTATAATTAGAAACAGAGGACTGCAATGAAACAAGAAAAATATATGGTTACATTGTTCTGCAGCTCCTTTTCAGATATTCTTGGCTTTCCCTCTGTTACACAGGATTCATTTGTACAAAGCCAAAAAAGTAAAGAAATAAGATGTCAGGCTTTCCATACGTGGTCTTTCTACTCCGTTCCTGAAAGTTCTATGTCTTATACTGCAGCATTCATACGCGGATAAAACACCTGTGGGGTAACTTCTGCCAGCATTTACTTCTAAACAAAGTTTATCAGAGCAAAATTTCTTAAAGAGATTTTTCACGTTGCTTCTAAAGCTTGCTTCTAAAGGCTTTTTATCAATGTGTGTGTTCTAGACTGTGATTTGTTTTCAGGGCTTGAAAACATCTTTAATAGCAACATCTTATGTTTCTTTCCTGCAAGCCACCCCTGAGCTGCCGCTCATCTCATTCTATTGAAAAGTTCTCATTAATTTCCATAGTGGGCTCTTCTGATCTGGGACTGGTGCTTCTAGCTGTTATGGTGCAAGTAATTCAGTGAGACGTTCTGATTTCAGTTTAGCTTTAATCATGACTATTTGCACTTTACTTTGCCAAGTAAAGCAAGTGTTTGTGCCGATGACAGGACACCTCACTCTTACCTAAAAGATGCAAGCAGAGGCACACAGAAAGTGCACTGATGTCAACTGAATGTTTTTTAATTAGTTTCCCCATAAGACCACTCTATTTTGCTCGATAGGGTGCTCATAATGAGTTACTTTCAAAGCCTAACATGTATATCTATATGCTGCTTCCCACTACACCCACAATTTGTGTGTATATTAGGTAGACATATTTTTCCTATGATGTCAGAATATAAGCAATCAATGCTGGCATTTGACTGAACTTTACAAGTGCTGTTATTTCTGTAAAGCAGGTCTGGCTGGCCAAAAAAAAAAAAAGGGCTGCCGTGCATACTTCTTATGTTAGCACACTTTGTTTTTCCAATTCTTAGTTTCCTATGTTCTGTTACAAATTTTGTGATTTGTTCTGAATGACGGATAGTCAACACGAGGTCAAAGGAGGCTAAAAAAAGGCAAGCCAGAATGATGCTTTCATGATAGCAAGGTCAAAAGGAAAAGTTCTGGGGTTTGGGTGGGGGTTTTGTTGTTGTTGTTTTTTGTTTTGGTTTGTTTTTTTTTTTTTTTTTTTAAAGGAGTTGCTCAAATAAAATGTATTTATACTAAGATTTAAGACAGGGAAGCCACCAATGGCAGGAATAAATCAGTTGTTACCAAAGTAGGAGCGACTCAGAACCCTGACAAGTGTTATCCTTCCTCCTGGCGAGCAGCAAAAAGCCTCGACCTGCCCTACCCTGGAGAAGGAAGGGACTGAAGCGTGGGGGGCAGACAGCTCCCCACCCCTGGGTAAGGCCGGCAATACACGCACCAGCTCCCCTACAGACACCAAACACCTACTTTGGGGCGGTGCGCTCCCCCCAT
>VYXH01006840.1:39595-52694 GCA_013397275.1 Burhinus bistriatus | reverse complement strand
AGCTCTTCCTCTCCCTGCCAGGCCCCTTTGTGTGCGCATCTTCCTCTCCTTCGGACGAGGTCTGCGGCTTTTACAAAGCGTGGCCCGCCGCTGCCTCCCGTACTTATATGACGGAGGAAGAAGCTTCCAGGCAGATAAGCTGCAGCAAAAAAAGCGTTGAGGCTGGCCTCGCATCTAGAAGCTCTATTTAACAGCAAAACAAAACCCACCGCTACCTAATTCACGCAGGAAATTGCTGCTGGAGGTTAGATGAACACAGCCCGCCTGTTGAAAAGTGCTGGTCCTTGAAAACCACGCACTCTGCAGTCACATTTAGGGTTGCTTGTGACCATTAGCACTCAGCGTGACACGCAGAAATGTAATGAATGGGACAAAGAGGGCCAGGCTAAGAGGACAGACCTTCCTCGTGCTGCTCAGTCTGTCAAATCTATATACTGACTGCAGAGCAAGCAGATGCCATGCCAGCTGTCTTCATTTCCAGTTCCAACTGTTAATAGGAAGTTTATTAGCCACGAATTCAGGCAACGGAATTCACTATACATCAGAGAATTGTGCTTTAAAAAAATCCATCTTTTCTTTCTTAAAAAAAAAAAAAGAAAATAGTTCAGCTATATAGATCTGCCTGATGATTGCAGGACTGGAAGTAAGCAGGTTGGTGGTATGGTCTGCTGTAGCTCTGAGGCTTAAATGTGCTCACAATACTAGCAGCTTGTGATTTCCCTTAGAGACAGTTATATAGAGGGATTTCTAGCGTGCCTGCTTTCCCTTCCCTCTTCCTGACCTGTGCATCGAGTAGGTGTGAGAAAAAGAACCACTATTAATACAGTAGCTACAATTTGAGAGACTTCATGAATTTCTGGCTCCACTGCAGTCAGGAATACGTTCCCATAGATTTAAATGGGGCTGGGATCTAGTGCATTGGAGTGAAATACGAATGAATGTAATGAATCTTATCACTACTTTTTTAACAAGTTGTATTTGTGTGCGTGTGTCTGTGAGAGAGAACTGTGAATGATTTCAAGCAGACTTTTTAAGGTCTGAAAGAACCTAAGACCATCTTGAATCTCTGAAATGCAACTAGGATACCCCAGCACTGATATCGACAGCCATCGTTTGGTTAAAGAAGAAAGCATCCAGCCTTCCTAGGAGAACTGCGGATAGTGAACAAACACATCACTTCTCTTGGTAACTTGTTCAACCTCAGTTAAGAATGGGTGCCTTATTTCAGGGCCATTTTAGCTATTAGTTGGTATCAAAAGATTGTATGGGCAAGTAGCACTTTTTTCCAGTACTTCCACACTGGCACCATTAAAACTGCTGTAGAATTAGTGCGAAACACCCTATGCCATTTATTTCAAAGGCAGAACTCACATAATTTTAGAGGTTGTTGGAAACACTGCCCAAAGGAATAAAATATCTTACAAGAAAAAGTTGGGTAAGGAACACCAAAATGGGTTGTGAAATTGTGTGAGGTAAGCTTTCAAACATTTTTTTGTTTTATTCTGGTATTTCCAAGATCTGATTTAAATTATTTTCCAGCAGTTATAATGTCGCTCTGCTTATCTGTGCACCTGTCTGTTTGGTGATGTTCTGATACTTGAATCCAGGAAAAAAAAAAAAAGAATTATGAAAAGAATTATGCTTCTGCTGTTAATCCCAGAAACCTCAGAACTTTGATTCCTTTGCCACAATGTTGATGGGATCATTAGCGATGTCTTTGAATATTGCTAGTAAAAGCAAATGGACATTTTTTACCTTCCTTTAGAACTAAGGGATCAGGCTCAATCTACCTATTGCAGTTTTAAACTGCTGTTGTTATTCTAGCTCACCTATACTGCTGTACCAATTTGTCAAAGTTTTTTCCTTGATTACCAAAACCATAAATTTCTCTAGTAGTAATAGAAAATGTTACACTTTTGTTTGCTCCTACTCAAAAGTGCACAGTTTTTCATTCTGAATCTTTCAACATAACTTGTTCATCCTGAAAACTTCTGTAGGAGTTGGATGCTTGACTGCATGAAAATCACTAGGAACAATATTCATGGCTCTCCAGCTTGTGTTTTTGCTAACACCCCATTGACAGAAATGGTGCAAGGATCTGAGCACATACAGCAGTTAAACAGATTCTAGCTTCAGTTACTGAGGGTATCTGCCACTGAAAATTTTAAAAAAAGAAAAGAGAACATTGTAATCCACACAGCACAGGAATTGTTTTCACATGCTCAGTTGTGTTTCTTATAAAGGAGTGTACAGCATTTTACCCATTTGTTTTTGTTTCTGAAAATCATATATTCATACCCCTGTAGAAATTAACTATTGCACATATTTCTCAACTGTTCTACTATTAGAGAATAATACTCAGTCTGTAGGAGGTTTTATTTCAAGAAGTGTAAGGGATGTTATAACTTTCAATTTTATAGTGAAAGCTTAGGTCCCTTTCAAGACCATTTACTTAAAGATTATTTGAAAAATAAGTCCAAAGTTGAGGCAAATGGCACTGTGATTCACATTTAGGTATCTTACAATGCAGGATGCAACACTGCAACTGTTGTTTAGTTCCTCAGGAGCTGGACTGCACACCAGTAATGGTATCACAGCAAGTCACACATCAATGAAGGTTAAAAAACTACAGAAAAAGTAATTTTTTATCATATTTCTACTGTACCAACATGCCCCACAAATTAGGCCTCTCACCCTGTCTTGGGTTAGCACTGGTTCCCAGTCCTTGGCTTTTCATGATTAACACGTACTTAGTACTATATTCCCTTTAAACAATTCTGCAAAAATTACATTTGTTAGTGCCTGTAATCAGGGTCTCATATCTTGTTTCTTTGATAAATGAGCTATTGAACTTTGCTTAATGATGGCACACCTTGGTATTTCCTGGAGGAGATATGTAATCACATTTGGTTCTCCTGAATCCGTGTGATGCTATGACATCCGTAGATGACACATGGATACTTCATACTCGTGTTCAAATACCACAGTCCCTAAAGTGGATATATGTTCTTTGGACTACAGAGAAAGCGCAAGCATATAGCTTCAGGGAAGAAACAAAAAGGTCTAAGGTCTTCTTCTGTATTTCGCATTATGCAGCCCTTGTGAAAAGCACAGAATCTCAGAGGGTTCACACAGAAAGTGAATCATTCTTGCATTCTTTGTGACGTAACTTCATTGAGATGCAGAGAGGAAACCAATAAACCATTCCTGCTGATACCCTGACAGTTAAAACCTTGTCTTGGAAAATGGGAGTTTGTGCTTCAACCACAGAAACTTTGCTTAATGGACAAATGCCCAATCACTGAACTATTATCCAAAAGACAGGGGTAAGCACTTCAAGTGATCATTGGACATGATGTCTAACTCCCCAGGCATATATTAGCACCTCATCTCCTATTGGGGTGCAGCTCACAGGTTTTTTCTCCTGACTTATTGAGGAAAACCTTCAATTAAGATTGATGGAATTAACGAATTCCAGTTTTAGACACTTTGCACCATGTATTGGGCCTGAATGTGTAGCCTGGGATTCAAGATTTTATGATGCATCTTGTCAGCCCAAAGAAAAATTGTGGGCAAGTCGAAAGTGGGATCCAAGGTGTCTGAATCCTCACAGACTATTGCAGCAAAAAAACTATACTGTGTCTCTTTGGTCTGTTAGACTGGACAGATAGTAGCACTTCAACCCAGTAATGAGCATTTACATCTCCTCCTCCAGATAATATGACTTTGTTCCCTTTACCCGTGGTATTACCTAAGTTTCTTTATGTTTGTAGAGAGGGCTTTTTTTAAGAGGAAATCTGGATCTGCAGCTGTAGTGCAAGTTTTGGGGCGACCTGACTCAATGGCAATACCTCTCTGAGGAGGCTTTAGAGACAAGAATACTTCATCACACAGATCGTAATACAGATAAAAGGTTAATAACCTGCACCAAGGAAACTCACCGTACTGAAATACAACATTGTGTTGTGTAGTCCCAAAGCATTACAAAAGGATTACTGCCTGTTTCCTTTAGCTTTGTATGGTTTAAGAAGGACTGCATCCTGCATCTGAAAACCTGAAGTGCCTCAGTCTATGATGCCTAGAGTTCTGCCCCTTTTATTTCACATGAAGGTCTTTGAACTCTTGGAAGGATACCAATTGCACAGAAGAGACCTTTCGGGTTATAATCAGGAGGAAATGTAAGTAAATGTTTGTTGCAGACGTCACTCAGATTGCTATTTGGAAGCAATGCACCATCTAAAGCAGCAGTTCCCAAACTCTGATCTGGACGACCAAGCTAAATGATTATGGAGCCCTACATCCAAGTGGGATGACTCCTTCTGGGGCTGTGGAACAGTGCTGCAGCTGTTCCTCAGTCATACAACCTGGAAAGTGAGATTGATCGCTCAGTACACAACAGATTTGGCATGAGAACCTGCTGCTTGCACAGTGATTCACAAAAAAAGCTTGAGAACAAATCGTATCAAACAGATCATGCAGTGAAACATCAGACTACAAAATGCAGTAATCAATGAGTGAAATGAGGGCACCACATACTAAGTCATGCCACACACTGAAAACACTAACAACTACTAAACAGCATGTGTACTGCTGAAGGAAAAAAAAAATAAACGGCACTGAAGAGCTGTGAGGCATTAAACCACTCCTGGAAGAAATCAGTTTGATCCACTTTTGGTGGGAGGTTAGTACACTATGCATGTGTTATAAATAAAATATAAAATATTGACATTTCTTTCTGTGAGAAAAACACTTTAAAATAAGTTTCCATTTCTTTCAGCTTGTGGTGTTTATATGAAAAAGCTAAAGTGCTGGCTAGTCTTCTCTGCACTGACAATATTTACTGTGTAGTTTTCTGTTTGGGGCCCTTCTCTTTGAGGTTTCCTGTTCCAGAGCTGAAGAGCTCTTAACACGTTTTAGTTCCCAAGAGTTGCTAGGGTTATTAGTTCTGTTACCAAACTGGGTTTGAGGAAAAAACNAATATATATGATATATATATATATTATTTTCATGTGGCATTATTCCATAAGAAGATACAGAGCAAGGACACTGAGACTCCTGTACTTTTTCCTAAATCTTACTAATTAACGTTTGTCATCTACTTCTAATCAGGAAAGGTATGAGTGACTTGAGATGTATAAGTAGTACTTCCTTACTATCTACAATCTGCAGCTTTAACAAAAAACATTGCAGAATCTAGCTATTGGTAGGCATTTAGAGCAAGCAAATATACTATGATTACATGGAGGAAAAGCTGGAGAACCATTTTAAAAAAGTTCTGAGATTGCTCCTGAAGTTTGAAGAGGGACAATATTTTTCTCCCCAAAGTTTAATTCTTCTCAATGTGCATACAAGGGATCAAATCTTACCTGAAATGGGGGCTGTGTATCCACTAACAAATATCCCAAGGATTGCCCTCTGGCACAGAGGCAAACTTGCAAAGAACAGTTTGCATCCACATTATTTACCTTTTAACCTNTTTTTTTTTTTTTTAAATGGTTAAGCCCTCCACGCAATTATATTTTAACACTATATTCACTCAGCCCAATTGATATATATGGTATATATATATTGATATACATGGTCNTATCCACTAACAAATATCCCAAGGATTGCCCTCTGGCACAGAGGCAAACTTGCAAAGAACAGTTTGCATCCACATTATTTACCTTTTAACCTCCAGAACAGGCTGGTCACATCCAAAGTGCCCACCAGAAATGGTGCCTTGCCAACTCCTGAATTGTGCACAGGCCAAAATCTGTGCCGGCGACTGTTCTACCAACTAACTGTACAGATGACTGAGCTACAGTGCCCCAGAAAATTTCCTAGCACTAATGAGTCTACTGTAGTGTGCCTGGCTTAATGTTAAGCGTTTAAACATACTTATTTCGGTCCCTCTTTAGTCAATAATGTGAGTCATTCCACCTTTCTTAACAACCTATTTTAGGATGAAACAACCTCTAAATGAGTTTTTGTCTCTCTAGATATTTTGGCCTCAAGACAAAAGTTTTGTAACTAAAATACAGTGCAATGCACCTCACATCTCATGGCATTATGGCTATCGGACCAAGTGCAAAGCAGGGACAAGAAAAATATCTAGAATTTTATGATGCTTAGCCTTGGGAACATACTAAGTATGATGCTAGCAAAGCTGAAGCATGGTCTCCACAAGTAAGACCACACACATTTAAATGTGCTTTCTTGTCAAATGTTTTTGTTCTCTTGATGATCCAATACAAAACAAAGCTGAAAACACTTTTTGTTTTTTTAATGCACACGGCATTTTATAAAAGCTTGTAATAGAGTCATAATCATCACAAAAAACCCCCAAACAACCGGAGTTAAAGGTATTTCCTCCCTGTTTTTGTCTCATCTCCAAGTCTGAAGATGTTGTAGTGTAATAAAGCCTCAAGTAACCTTTCTACAACATCCCTGAAGAGTAATTAAGACTTCAGGATAATCAAGAACCGTGTAAGCCAAAAGCTTGTGTAACTAAAAGCAGAGTTCAGTCTGCAAGATGAACATGAACAGCAGCAACGGATAAACAGAAGCTGCTTTAGAGCTGAGGAGTTTGCAGAATGGATGTGTGAATTTCTAGCCCCGCCACCTTGACTGTACTTGACTAGATCAGTACCTTCAAGATTATGTTGTGGGGATAAGTAAAACAGGCACATCTTCTGTTAATACTTTAGCAGTAATTCCTCAAGACTTAAAAGTAAAGATGACATTTGCTCAATATGCACATAGGCAATATGACTATGTATTTTATCATTTAACTCTCGAGGTAAGTTTAGTTTTACTTAGCTCCTTCATGTTTTCCATGTGCTTTTCAGACTAGTTCAAGCTACAAATTAGAAATTTATAATGAATGTTAGTCTCTAAACCATTATCTGAATAATAGTTCATATAAATAATGCCCCCCAGTTTAGAGAGTTTGAACTTGGCGATTGTTACCTTGGAAACAGGACAACTGAATTTTGCATAGCACCGTCTTTTTAGTATCGGGATGTTGTGAAGTACTAAGCCTTTCATAAAACCAGTAAAACAATCTTCCTTCTCAATACTTACCATAATTTCTTAATCTTTAAAAATTAGTTTATTTACTGATTTTTTTCAATCTGCCTATTCTGCTAATTCAGTTACATAAAAACAAGTGAATTATGAATATTACAAATATTGGTAGCTCAGCACTGTAGCATCTTTGGGTGGAACACAATATTCTTCTAAGTGTATACTATTTTTTTTTGTTTTACGACTCTCACAGACTTGCCCAAAAGGTCAACCCTTACTTTTATATCCCTTTTGCCTCCCACTGTGGCAACTGAAGTCACTTAAACTATACAGCCAACACTTTTGCTCAAGGCATATTGAATACAGAGAACATATCTCATGTTCTACTTAAGCTTCTCATGTTTCCAATTTACTGGAGTTATTCTTTTTAAAGAGATAAGTACATACATTTCAAAGCATTTCAGGATCATCTGTGATTTTAGATGTTATGCCCTGTCACTTTAAAATATGAGATTTAACATGTCTTTTGCAAGCTTCGTCTTTTGCAAATTCTACAAGCAATGTGCTGCTAATTATTTATTTGTTCACCTGACATATTATCTACTTGATGTGTTTGTAGTCTAGCCTTTTATTTAAGAATATGCACATGGAAAAGTTTCTGTCACTTCAGCCACACCCTGACTACAGACAGAGAGAGCCCACGGTCCTTAAGGAGTTACCAGAGATAAATAAGCACTGACTACCATCCTGATGCAAGAAGGTAGAAAACTACAGAGAAAAGTGGCAAATAGGAGAAGTCTCTCCATAAAGAAGGTACAGAAGCTACAGGGGGGAAATTAGTAGAATTGGAACTGGCAGTCATTAAAAAGAAAGAGACAGAATAAAGGCAGCGACTTAGAGCATTCAGGAAACGGAAAGCAAGAGCTGGATCAGGTGAGCAGTCACTGTACTCTAGTAAACTAGGGGCCAAGAAATAATTAGTTGGGGTTGGAGAAAAAATTAGAGCAGAAAAATTCTGGAGCAAACAGTAATAAATAAATATTGTTCAAGGAACAAGCTGAATCTTAAATAAACAAATAATCTAAATCTCCACAAGTAAGTTATCCAAGTTCAAAAATGCCTGTGGTGAATAAAAGAAACCCAAACATTAGTGTGGGTTTTATGCTGCTGGACTGTTACCATTGAAGGGGTTGAGGCAAACCAATTTTTTTTTTTTTTTTCCAACTCTAGAGGATAAAAATTATCTATAGATGCAACATGAAGGACAACCTTCTACCATTAGCTGGCAAGATACAATGACTTACAGTCCTCCTTCACCTCGAGATCCTAGTGGGTTTTGATTTGTTCTTTAAAAAACACAAACAACCCAACAAAACAAACCACAAAACCCCCAAAAAACACACACACACACAAAACCCAATCTTCTTGCATCACTTCTGAAGAGCACATTTGCAGCGTATCAGTAGTGTCATTTGAGATCAAATGAGGTGAAAGGCACCAATAGAACATTCTTTAAAAGAGAGGCAGACTAGTAGCTTATCTTAAGTAAACATTACTGCCTCACAGGAGAACAAACTACTTATATTTGTAAGGCCAGCAAGTGGACATATTACGAAAAAGACTGGAAAAAAAAACCTAGGAAAAACTATGCAAATACCTTTGTCCTTGTGTACCCTCTGGTGGCTGTGCAAGGTTACGCTAGCCTCACAGTAACTGAGCAGGCAATTTCCTCAAGAGACAGAATCCGAGTGCAAAAGTTCTCTTAAATAGACAGATTCATGAGGTCAGCGTTCTGAGCAGGCACAAGCGTGGATTATTTGAAGTGTTTAATTTTACAACCAATTCTGCCTTGTTAGCTTAATCCAATGAATCCAGGTTTTCCACTTAAAAAAGTGGTAAAATGTATCAATCTATTCACATAGCAAGCATTCAGGACATGTGGCTGTGTTGCTCTGCCACGGACGCAGGCTGTGTGCAAACTGCAGCAACATGGGTAAATTAAGCTGAGTATTAGTTCTCCAGAAGCCTTCTAAGGGTGGAAACAATCTGATACACAGGTTGCAGAGACCATGTAAGAGCCACTTACACATGAAACAGCAATGAACAGCTCAAGAGTATCGTGCAAGCATGGTTTAAACCAGAACAAGCTGTTTTGCCTGTATGTGCCAAAGAAGTAGATTATGTCAGGGACCAAAACTGTCATCCAGCGTAAGAACACCCTGCAAGCAAACAGCTAACATTTAATTTAGTACAGCTTAAACAAACATAAAAGATTGTACAACAGACATTTAAAATAAACCCACAAAAAACACTCCCCACATCCAAACCCTCCAATAAATAAAAGCAAAGGTCAGTACCCTAGTCAAGGGACCAAGTCCTCTACGACATGAAAAAGAAAAAATCCTCATTATGTTATGACTTAATGAAAGGATATAAACTGCATCGTATTTTATTGATGGAACATGCAGCTGGTGAAACAGGAAAATAACAGCAGCCAAAAGGAGAATATATAGAGTAGGTTTTTAGCACCTCGTGTCTATTTCTTCATTAACTGAAGATGCAACAGCTAATGATGCTAGTCATTAAACAGTGCCAGAAGAAACACCTTGGCAACTGCTGAAGTGTTCAGCCTTCAACAAATGACTACACAATTTCGGCAGGAAGAAAGTATTTCTCAGGCCTATCATTATGTTTTGTGATATAAATGAGGTACTTAGACTACCAACACGATGAAGGCACAAAGTGAAGTAATTAGATTATATACCAATACCTACATATTATGAGAAAAAAATCAAAATACTGTCTTGAAGTGACATGAGTGTGTTCAAGGTGAAGACTTCACAAAGAATTGAACGCACATAACAGAAGTACAACATGTCAGAAGTAGACTGAATCCCAGGCTACATGTACAATAAACATCCCTTTTAATAAAAAGGAACTTTTATCTTCAGTACAGCATACAGACTGACAGAGCTGTCCAGTCCTCCAGACAACTATGAAATAGTTTCCCTTCAGATACAGCAATTGAGAACTCAGCAGCAAGACAGCTGGCTCTACTCTATAGGTGGCAGATGCAGATTTTTTTCTGTACCTCAGATGTGCATCAGAAAAAAGCTACATGATCAGATAGCCTAGGCAGCTCTTCTTTTATGCTATTCATCTGCATCATTTTTATAAATGGACAGTCATAAGCAGAAACGCAAAAAATCCTTTTTTCTTTATGTTTACAGGTTGAGTTTAAGAAAGTTAGTCCCTTTTCCATTTTTGAAGACAACACCTAAACAATTGTATTGCTTGTCATTCATCCCCATGCCTGGGTTTTACAATAATGCAGGACAAGCTTGCCGTCACTTCCAAAACACTGCAAGAAAAAACACAAAACAAAACAAAAGCCTTTAGCTTATACATGGGCTAGCACATACATGAAGTGAAACAAACAAAAAAGCCCCCCACCAGATAACTGTGTCATGGAATATTGTTATTTATAACAAAGCTTTCCATCATAATGGGAAGCATGACAACATACTGCATATGAAAGAATGCATTTACAGAGATTGTAAGAAGTCATGTCTCTTTATATCATATTCATGCAGATCTTACTAGCATAGTTAGGGGCAGTAACAGATTTCAAGTGCCAGAAGTGTACTGATAGGTTCTCCTAAGCACATTTGGAAACAATATTTAAGAAGAAATTCACCTCATAGAGGGTTCCAACTTCTTGGTCTGGAGATGGAGCAAAAGACTGGTTTACATATATGAACTGCAAGAAAAGAAAACAGAAGATGGAGATCTCCCATAGATCACATAGAAGAAACATCCTGCAGCCAGAGGTGGATAAATCTGCCCTCTGTTCACCATTTATTTTAGAATCTTTACAGTCCACACCAAAATACTATGAATCAGTATTTTCACTTCAGTGTGGAGCGGCAACATGACTTTCAGGAGTCACCTCTGACCAGCCAACCAGACCAAGCCAAAGCAAGCATACTGACTGCCTTCTCTGGCAAGAGAGACCTATTAGTCTCCCATACAGCAGCAAAAAGTGAACTCACTGGTTTAATTCTTGCTCTTATTTCTAGAGCCCAAACCATTCCTGCTATTCCAAATTTGCTCAATTAGAACAGCAGTCACAGAATGTAGAATTATTTTGTTCTTTTTTAAAGTCATCTTTCTCACTTCCTGCTCCAAACATATATGCATATAGTAGCTAATCCGTAATGTCAAATAGGGCCTTGGGATCTGCAGTGTGGGATGGCAATGTGTAGCAGGGTATTATGTGCTACTTCCAAAGAAGAGTTATAAAACTCCTAGGGCTTTGTTCCTGAAGTACAGCCTTAAGCTTAAATCGCACTGGAAGACTCCATGCTCCTAGATTTTTTTCCTGAGACAATGAGATGGCAGTTAATGAATTAAACTGTTGAGAATATCCATGAACAGTAAATACCTTAACTATTACTCTTCTTTGAGATATTTAGCCCTGGCAAAAAGAAACTCGTCATAATCTCCAAGTGAAAGAGATGACTACTGAAACTGTTTATGCCTATATGCTTAAATAAGAGCCACCAGACCAAGAACAAAATGATTTCATCTACACTTTAGCTACACATTTGACTATTGTAATGAGTCTAGCTTTAATTTCGTATCTTAAATGAAACTTTGGAGTGTATGGATGTTAAAAGTTTATCGCTAATTGCAAAATTAGTACAATCATATTTCTGAATTTGTTCCAGCTCTTCCAATGTTATCGGAAGGCCACTTGGGCTTCATAGGAAGGAAGGCAGTAATGTGCTGCCAAACTGCAAACATTTCCAAGCTACCCATTTTAAAAGATAAATCAGTCCTATGACAGTAATTAAACTGTTTCAGAAGTAAGTTCTGAACGAAACAGACACTAATATTCAGAAAGTCAACCCCAAACACTTTAGACTTATTCACCAAATACTCCTTCCACATACCTGACTTCTAGAGCTACACTGTGCATATGAACGTTTCGCTGAAGTGCATTGCTGCACAACATGCATACAGCTCTGGACGTCAGCATCAGAAAAGAAATGGAGACACTGCAAAAAGCCCAAAGGTTGGAGCTGAACACCCAAACACATCTAAACAGCACCACTACAGCTCATCTCAACTTTATACTGCGGTGTTGTCCTGGTTTCAGCTGGAGTTATTTTTCTTTTAGTAATTGCTGTGAAAGGAATGTCAATAATACCTATTGTTTTTAATTGTTGCCAAGTGAGGATGTTTTCCAGCCTCCCATAGAAGCATAGCCAGAAGGATGCAATGGCCAATGAAATACTCCATTGGCCATGCCATCCTTCTAGCTATGCTTCTACACTCGGTATATGAATGGGGGTCAGCAGGGGTGGGGGAGGGGGAATCTATGATCACTGCTCAGGATGGTTCACTGGTTGGTAAGAGTGACCTGTGTCATTATTATTATTTTTCCTTTTCTGTTATTGTTTCTATTAAACTGTCTTTATCTTAACCCACAAGGGAGGGGGGTTTTTTGTCTTCTTTCCCTCCTTTTTCCCCCCCCGTCTTTTCCCCACCCTTCTCAGGGGGGTGGGGGGGAAAGGGGGTTTGTGAGCAAGCTGCTGCATGGTTCTAGTTGCCGGTCGGTGTTATACCACGACAGGTGTGTACTTTAAAGGGTTTTACTGGTGCCCCTATGCCAAGTTTCCTGCTAAAACCCATAGCCCAGATTCAAAGAGTGTCCCAGCAAGGCATGACAGCTTGGACACAGGGTGAGCAGAAGTCCCTGTCATGGCTGGCTCCAGGCCTCCCCTGGGACACGCCGGGCATGCAGGGCTGCCAGGAACACCTGCCCCTACCAGCTGCTCGGAGGCCATCAGCTTGAGGAACTTCTTGATGAAGTCAACGAGGCCCTGGATAGTCCGGGTCCGCTCCACGGCCCACTTCTTGGTCTTCATGATGGGGGTGTCGCCCACGGCCTTCAGCAGGATGTCAACTGCGGGGGAGGTGCGCACGTTAACGCCGCCGGCTGCCGACCCGCCCCCCGCCCCCTCATTGGCCAGAACCACCCGTTCCCACCGCAGATTGGCCAGCCCACCCGCCCGTCACCGCCCCA
>VYXH01006840.1:1892-34558 GCA_013397275.1 Burhinus bistriatus | reverse complement strand
TTTTTTTTTTTTTTTTCAGGACAGGGGTCACTTTATAGTTTGCAGGTTACCCAAAGGCCTCAACAGTTTATATATACTAACTCTGTGTACTGAAATATTTGAAAGAATTGGGTAAATAAAGCACAAAAGAGACTTTAGTTACCGTTTCTTTCCACTTTCACATTTGTTTGCAGTATTTTTGTCTGATACTTCTTAAAGGTTGTTCCTGCTCTTGAGGAACAAAGGGTTCCCTCTCCCCCCACCCAAGCATTAATGCAAAGCAATGTACTTAAGCAAAAGTGGCCTAAAGATTTGTCATTCTTTTTATTTTTTTACATATTCTCTCCCTATGTTAAAGGCAGAAACTAAAGGGATGAGTTATGATACACCAAACAGGTGATTCAGTTCTGGTACAGAATTAAGGGAGAATTATGATGTTCGTAGCCATGTAAGTTCAGGCTACAAGATATTTTCATTTCTATTTGAGCGGGCCTCCTACTGCTCAGAGCAAAGATCAATGATCTGAAGAACATCTCTTTTTATGATTTCTGTGCTTTCTTTGGGAAGGCTATAACAGAAGAGTGGAAGGAAATACCTGTTTAGACCTCTTCTCTTCTTGTTCAGTAACTTGATGATTAGTGAGTCCATAAAAATTTAATTGCTTCTGTGAATTTAACATTGCATCACATACTGTTGGTTGTACTGCAGTCTTATTTCCAAGATGTCAAACATTTTGTAGCACAAGAGTGTTACATGGTTATTAAGTGGACCATAAGCGGTCCATTTAAGGCTCTTTCTGTAATCCAAATGCCAGTCTGCATTTTTCTTTTTCTGTTGATACTCGTCTGAGAAGGGCAAGGAAGGATTCACAGGCAGACACTCTGTTAATCTGTAAAGCAGATTAATCCATGTACAGTGCCGACTAGTGTGTAATGGAAGTACATTTAATACCTATTTTTTGATGAAACTGCATGATCTATTTGAATTGATTCTAATAAAAAGGTGCATATGTTTGTGTAATTATTATCCATATGGATAACAATAACGGTGCTTGTGTGGTAAATGTAACCTGGGCTGGTTTGCTACTTAGTATTCTTCTGTTGTGATTATATCACAAACTAAAAGTTGTGATATAGCTGGATTTGAGAAAGCTCCAGCCAGCCATTAACAATAGGCCTCCTGTTAACTGAAATAACTGTGGGGATTTGTCCAGCTTATCCTGAAATGCTAACTAAGCTTTCCTGTTTTCTTTCCTGTTTAGATTAATAGGTGGATCTGATAACAAACTAATTTACCGACACTATGCCACCTTGTATTTTGTCTTCTGTGTCGATTCTTCAGAAAGTGAGCTTGGCATTTTAGACCTCATACAAGTAAGTTTTTTGCTGCTTTGTTTTTGTAATAAGGTGAATTCTAAGTACCTTAGAACTTCAATATTTAGCGGTGTCTTTTTCTGTAATATTTGGGAGTGAAGGTGGCTTTCATACTGTGAACACACCTGAAGTGCTGAGTATTACTTTCAGATTGTTTGCAGTTTTCTGGACTGTCTTTGAAAAAGTTGTTTCCCAAGTTGATGAGAAAGTACGGAAACAGTTTGTTTGGAACCTACTGAAAAATCAGCAGCTTATTTTTCTGCTGCAGCTTTTCAAGGCCTTGTTTAGCCTGCGGGTAAAAATGGTGCAGTTCAAGCATTCACTAGACAAGTTTAGATTACAAGAACTTTGATACATAAAGCTGTATGTCTGTGTGTATGCACACACATACATACATATATATGTATTCACTACAAATATATAAAGGATTAACACATCCAAAATCTATTTGCATGAAACTTTGCTTGTGCCTTATGAGCTTTTGGTCAGATATAGCTTAGAAAATGAGTACAAATGCTGCCCTAGGCATGTGTTGGGCACCGAGGGTGTGGGTGAGGACAGATGAGGAGAAAGAGAGCTGGTATAGGTTCTTTCTGCATCTCAGTAAGTAAGGCTTGACAACCAAATTGCTTAATAAGATAACTGTTTAATAAAACAGAATAAGAGGAGGAACGTAGACAGTAAGAATCTCACACCCCTTCAGATGCTGGGCATCCCATGTTCATGCAGCATCCAATGGAGCCCAGGTGGATTTTCCCAGGGTGAGCTCTTCAGAGCACATCCTATCCACAGAGAAAAGCTCTCCCTTTTTTGGGTCTTTGAGCTATTACGGAATTTCCTGACAAGAAAACAAGTCTATTCCTAAAGGATGTTCTCATGAGAACTTCTTGCTGCACTTTGAGGTACAGGCAAGGCCATGAAGGTGGCATAATCACTGGTACCAAGTGGGAGCTGCCTGCAGGCTCTTCTGTTACAGGGAGCTGGCTGAGATTATCCTGCAGCGAAGGAATTTGTGCATCACAGCACAGGCCTATGCCTATTCAGGTTAACTGTTATGTGGGTCGCTAACTCCTAAACGTGCAGTGGTCTCTTGGTCAGGATCAGTACATGACACTCCTTGATTCACCTACAATTTAACTTTCCCCAAGACATTATAAGTTAGAGATTACATTAATAAGATTCAGGCTTCTCAAGCCCAGTAGAACAGACATGGCCTGTTCAAGATCACTGACTCCTTGGATACAGTGTCTTCTGCGAGGCTCCCAATACAGCACGTATCTTTTAAGCTGTTAAATATGAACACTCTTTTGTCAGGAGAACTCTGACTACATCAGTGGTTTTTCAACTTAAAATTTGCACATAAACAATTTCACTGATGATTGTTTGTGTAGTCAGATGTGGCAAAAAATAGTTTCACACCATGCAGTGATGTATGTCATTACATTAAATGAGTCTCAGAGAGATAAATATATATATATGTGTATGATTCACTTACTGTTAAGCCTTTCAAAAGCTTGCACATCAAAAGAATTGATTTATTAGAGAAGTAAAATCTGTGGTATCGTGAGTCATGGACCTGTATGTATTGATTATTTCACTGCAGAAAGCACTGTGAGACTTAAAGGCCTCACAGTTCCCTGCACGCCTTTCTTGGAGCTGAATAGCTTCTCATAGTCACCTGTTAGTGTTCAGAACAGCTCTTCAGTGTTCAGTGCTCTTCTGGACAATAGATCCAAATTGTCTTTCTGAGTGGCTGTGTGGGTAGCAGAGGAGGAAGCTCTTTTTCTAGGTTCTTATATCATCTTTGGTCATAGAAACATTCTGCAATAGCTGAACAGTGCAAGTTACTGAGTGAGGTACACAATGGCCTTACCTGTTCTTAGCAGTTTGTTGTACAGAGTTGTGTAACTGCTTGTTGCTTAGTGTGTCGTCTTACTTGGAAGTGCGAAAATATTTATGAACTGAGGAAAGAAGTATGTTAATGTTTCATGTGACTTAGGGATGTGCAGATGAAGTGGATCTTACAAATTTCGTATGTTTAGTCAGATGAGGATAGGAAAGACTATCTGTCAATCAGTCTGATCTGTTATATTTTGCAGGGCTACTATGCAAGTTCAACTAAGATTTTATTCATGATAGTATATGAAAAGTGTCACATCAGTAGCTTCTTTTATTTCCAGTTACACAGCGTAACCTAAATTTTACTTTAAGGTGTTGAAGCAAATTGCTTGAGCTGACTTCCACCTATATTTGTATAGCCATCAAACTCTATGAATTAGGGAGATCTTAAACTTTTCTGTAGATTGTGTTGCTTCTTATGCCAGAACTACTTTGGGGGGTATCAGTCTCTCAGTCTTTGTTTCACATCTTTTCCATTACACCCGGTGTTTAAATAATACATGCCAGTATAATTACTTGAAGGAAGCAGGGATAATAGAAATGCTGTTTCTATTTATAGAAATACTTTACTTTTTTCTGACCTGTATGATTTTTTTATAAATACAGTCTCACCACAGTACCTGCAGCTGTTCTAGTATTCTCATTTCTCTAGATCATTGTAATTCAACTGTTTGATTATAGTAGAAAGTATACAGAGATTAATTAAACATTTTAAATTTCCAGTCTGGCTCACAAAAAGGATCTGTTTAATCCTCTTAGCAATAGCAGTCAGAATTAAATGTATCTTACCCTGGAAAAGCGCCCTCAGAAAGTTGATTATTACATCTCAACCCCACCTGCAACACAGACTGGGAATATATATACATACACATCTACTCAAGCAAATAAGCTTTGTCTGTTTTTTGTGGCGAAGTGTTGAACCATTTTCATACATCTTTGTTTACCGTAGTTCTAAGACAACACAGGTAAGAGTAAGCCATCTGGAGTTTGTTATGAATCATACTGAGTATATCATTATGAGTATACAGAATTGTTTAAATAAATAATTATGTAGAGGGCCAGCTTATGTTCGCATGAAAATAAACTGGTGAAATGGACCTGGAACTCAGTCTCGTGCTTAAGAGTTTTCTGCCTTGTGAACTGAATAAATCTATAGTACGTTAGATTACATATGGCAGTCTGCAGTTTTTTTCAGCATAAAGGTTTTGTTGTAATACTTAAGATGCTTCTGTGAAGGCCACTTCCATGACCATTAGGTCAGAGCTGTTTCACAGGTAAGTCTTCTTGGCTCAGGCTTAATGAACGCACTGTATGTGTTATAAATTGTAGACTCTGCCTCAGATTTTATACTATGTTCCAGCTAGATGTGTTTGAAAACCTCAGGCAAATTCATGCTGTTAATTTTTTTCCATTTTCTTCCTCTGTTTTAATACAAACACAAGATTCTGTTTATTGTTTTTCATTAATTGGATGAACGATATGTCAGCATCTGTGCTATGCTTGGTAGGTTTTTGAAGTCTTTTGGATTCAGTGTAAATTATGTTATGAGTTGTAGCTATTTCAGACACTTCTCATTAGCCTGTGAAGTGTAAGGTTATAGCGCATGGAAGTAAAATAGATAGGAAAATGTAACTAGTTGTGGACTGCCATGGGGAAAAATTGAGTGACATTTACAATGGTACCTAACTGTCTTATGGGCATAAAAGCCTATGTCAGCTCTAAGCATTTTTGAGGATTTTAGCCCACTGCTGTACTTCCAAGATACGTTGGCTTGGTAAGCAGCTGCATCTGTGAGATCAGCCTTCCATGAAAAGTTGTATACAGTCTTGCAAGATAATGTTGTTCAATACGGGGAATGTTCAATATGTGGGAAATGCAGTGCAGTCCATGAAAGATGTTTTTTCTCAGTTCTTAAAGATAAATCAGCCCTGGGAGAAGCATATGACTTGGATACCTATTTTGGCAGAAAAATCCCTAACTAGTTCTCGGTTAACACTATTAGTTTATTTTAGAGTTGGATGGAAAGTAAAGGCAGGAATTAAGAACGAATAGAACGTTTTGGCTTAAAAAGCCTTATTGGTAATGAATTAAGTCTGTTGGTACGTCTGTGTGAAATACCTAACACAGTTATGTTTTGACTAATCAGCAGGACTTGTACAGTCTTTCCTTTACACTGTAATCTTGGCGTTCTCTTAAAACTACTCAAAGCTTATACAAAAAAAAAATATTGAAAGAAACTGGGATGTCAGCATAAGTGTAGGAAAACGCAGTGGCTACGCCAAGGATTTACGAATTAGAAAGTCTGTGGAAACACTGTAATTGATTTCATGTGCTTGCAATGATACATGAACAATGACTTATTAAAGGTCACTCTTAAAGCAGAAGAGAAACCAGTCTTGTGTAAGGAGAACTGGCTGTATGATCAGACTATTATGTTCTAGTTGGAGTCTCAAGTTGCATTTGAACTGTCAAAAGGAGTGAAGGAAGGGAGTCTCCATGGGCAGATTGAATTAATTCTGTCTTAAGGTTTGCCATTGCTGTTTAGCCTAGGAAGAAGGATGGGATATTCTTGATATGAGTTACTCCTGTTCTTTTTACTTCATTTTTTGTACCTGCTTTTGTTAGTATTATTATCTAGCATCAGATGCATGCAATTGGCTAGGTGTTCCGATTTTTCTCCTAGCCTTGTTATCTTCCCAGTATTAATGCATGTTTTATTCCTTTGTTGTCTTATTTACCTAATTAAAAAATGAGCCCTTCATGGTAAAAGTGGTGGTTTATGTTTTGAACATATTGCTGAATATAGGAGCTCCTGGCTTGTATATATAACAATACGGTATTTTGATTCATATACTTCACTCTCCAGATCTGTTTCTGGTTTTATTAAAGCATATTTACTATAAAAGAAAGGTGAAGGGGCGGGTTTCCTTCTTCTTTTTCTTTTCTGTTTACTTGCATAGAGACGTGTATGGGTTTTTCTTTGAACTGTAAAAGATTATGATTTAAAAAAGGAAGCACAAGAGGGAGCTAGTAATTCATTGTACATGCATACTTGTTTTCCTGCTATTTGGCTTACTTATTTATGTTTATTCTCCAGTAACATCACAAGGTGCATTTGAATTCATGTGTGTGTGTGTGGGGGGGGTCCGTCCCCTGAAACAATTGGTGTGTTTTCTCTTCTGATTATTTTGATCTACAGGTCTGCAGCGTCTGAAAAGCTTAAATTCTAGCACTGCTTGCCATAGTGTGCAATTCATTTGACTCTCAACTAAATTATGATGAAAGTGGCTCTAATTTTATTTACCATATTGATTGTTTGAAGGTGTCTTAAAGATGGTCAAGGAATGCTAGTGTAAAAAATCTGGTTTACCTTGTAGACTGATGCTTTTAAAGACCCATTATTCGTAACAGATATTATGAATGCACCTTACCAGTGCTGGCGTTGCTCTGAGTGAACTCTCCATCATGAATGGAAGATTGAGAAAGTTTCCAAAGTTTCTGTGAGAAATCTCTCTGAATACTACTCAGTGCCAGCTGATTTCCCTTAGATTAAAAAATGTTTGTGTGCATTACTGGTCATGCATTGCAGACAGAGGTCTCTGAGTTCTTTCAGTGTGTCGTGTTGTCACTATGGGTAAAGGTTTAAAAGTGACCATTGTAACAACGAATCGTGTTGATATAGGAGAAGCCCTAGTTACTGGAAGAAGGTCACAAAAATAGAACTTCTGTGTTGTTGATGTGTGGGCATATGTACTGCTACTAAATACATATATCTGTGGGGGCCTTTTTTGAGGATTTTTGAGTTGTTTTTGTTTTTAACATGTTCCGTTGTTTTCCAAGGAACTAGATGGATGTCAAAGTCAGAGTATGTAAATTTATATGCAAACTTGGTGATGTATATGAGGAATATTTTCTGTCAAAAACAGCGTCAAACTGTTAGCTCTTTTAACTCAAACCTTTGGATCAAGGTTATGTTTACATTCTATTTCCTATCTTCTTCCTCCAGCTAATATCAAACAGCACTGTCCTTGTAACCACGTTCTTCTAAGGTACAAGGAAAGTAAGAGAACATCTCTGGTCATTTGCCTTGCTGCACATAATTGTCAACTGCGTAGTTTGTTCTGCTTAACATACAGGTTTTTTTGTTCACTTGCCTCCCTTCTTTATAGAAGACTGTTATTACCACAACAAATTAACAACTACTTGAAGAAAAAAAAAATCAGCTTCGTTTAGCTTTAATATAAGCATACTCATTACTTAGTGAACTGTTGTCAGTGAACCTTACTGTCTTGAGTCTGCCTGTGAAAATGCTCTATGTTCCTAGTTTAAGTTATGAATTGTTATTTTGGTATTAAAGAATAATCCTTGTTCTAAATGCATGGAACATCAGTTACATGTAGTTTGGCTTTAAAATGGAGATTGATAACAGTAGTAATAGCAACAGCAGAGTGTGATCCTCTTCTCTTTTATAGTATAAGCAGGATCTGAAACCAGGGAGTCAGATGTAAAAGTAATCTTTTTTGATATGCAAGATAGACCACTGGAAAAGGCTAATGTCAAGTAGACCTGTTTCACTGGGTCTGTAGACGTAAATTGTGTATCTATAGAAGCAGGCCTTTTATCCACTGTATTTTTTTCAGCAGAACATGGTTTCTCATTCCTATTTCTCAGTGCTTCAGCAGTTTGAATTCGGGTTCCTCTCAAACACTAAGATGTTGAGAAGAAAGAGAATCAAAACCAAGTGTTTAACATCTTCCATATTGCTGCTTTAGGGTTTGAGTTTAGAATTGCAAAAAAGAAAAATTTTACATACACTGACAACTTAATAATATTAAATAAATATTTGACAAAATAGCCTTGAAACATATAAAACAGATTAAAATTTCCCACAAGTTTCATCTTATTTACATTGTTAATAAATGATCTATAAATTCTTACAGAAATTCTTTTTAATTTTGAGGACCCTAAGCTCTCAAACTCAAGCATGTCTTTAACTTAAAGGTCTTGACACATCTCATCTAAGTCAGTAGGAGTTATCCCTTGCCATAAAGGGAGCTGTGCTTATACCTCTCTAAGGCTGGAGTCTTTGTCAGCACTCACCAGAAGCACATGGTGATAGGCATTCAGGAGCTTCAGGAGTCCAAGTACAGTCATCTTTTCATTATCTTGCCTAACTGGGGGCTGGGATGCTCCCAATGTACCAAAACTGACTAACGTGAGTACCTAGGAATCTATTATAGAAGTACCCAGAGCAGGGAAACGTACAGTCCGTATCCGGCAGAGATCATCAGTGGCTGGACCTCAGCAGCTGCTTGGATTTTTCCACTTTGTGCACTTAGAGTCTAGATTCAGGGAGGGGCTATTTGCCTTGGTACAAACTGCTGGACTTCTCTAAATTTATGTGGTGGTATGCCTGACAGGATCACCAGGTGTGACATTAAGACAGCTACCTTTTTCCTCAGTCCATTCTGAATTTAGCAGGTCTAAATGAGGTGAAAGCTGCTGTACCATTGTTGGAAGCCGTAATGCTGCCAAACTTGCATGATGCTGACAGTTTGCATTGCACATGTGTCTCTGTGTGGCAAAGTTAACAGTAGCCTGGTTAACTGGGAGATGCCTGCAATGTAGTAATTGTTGAAATTAGTAATAATAATGAAAAGAAATAGCTGATTGTTGCTTAATAATTGGCTTCTAATGAAATGGGAAGCAACACTTGGAATCGTGGCTGAGAAAATTGCAGCATAGAAGATGTTACTATTTTTTCAAGGTGCAACTATTTTTTAAAACTGTGTGACTTTTAGCAGAATTATATTGTAAACTGACTTGTGCATATAGTTTTCCCCTCTACATATAACATATTTCTGACATTATAACGTTATCCGCATAATTTCTATAGGTGCTTTTAATGCCTTAAAATCTGCCCAGTTTTTATTTTCTGTATTTGCTTTTGTTAAACCTCACCCCTAATGGAACTATTGAGTTGCTGTTAAAGCTTGACCTCTGGCTGTTTTTTTTTTTTTTCCTCTTTGCAGGTATTTGTGGAAACACTAGACAAATGTTTTGAAAATGTCTGTGAACTGGATTTAATTTTCCATGTGGACAAGGTACTGTGATGAGCTCCTGTAATATTTCTTGTCAAGTAAAATGTTTGGTTCAACTGTTACTTGGTATTAAACTCTGCAGTGATTCTACTTTTATTGTTAGTGAAATCTAGACAGTTTCTATCAACATACTATTTTTAAGACTTGAAAGCTATGGTGGAACATGTCTTTCTGAGGAAAAATAAAATAACATGGGAGATTTGCATAGTGTTATCGCACAAAGAATTGTCAAATTGGAGACATCTGAATATTCTCAGAGTAGGACTTAGTTTCAAGAAATAATTTATTCTGTTTTGTTTATGGTTAGGTGTTATATTACTCAGAACTGAAATTGTTACAGAGTTTTCCAGTTAGGCCTGGTAACTGCCTTTCCAATGCTATGATTATGTAATTTAAATGCTGTATGGATCTTTCTCTTCTAAATCTCAAAGAGACATTATGTCTAATTGTGTCTTCACACCTTTAGAAACAATCTTGTTTGAATATTCCTAGCTATCAGGAATAAGTGTTTTATTTATTAATCTAGTTTTGAGAAATGCTATTACTATAGTGATCTTTCATTTAAAAGGACATTGACACCTCTTAGTGCAATACCTAAAGTACTGAGAATTGAATATACAAATTTATTCCTTCAGTTGCATTTTGCACTTACTATTGCTTTCTGTGCAGTCACCATTCCCTATCTGTGAACATCTTTTTGCATCAACAGCAAAAAATAGATGAAAGGAGAATAAAACAAAAATCAATAAAAGTGGACTAAAAATAGTAACAAGTTAAGCATCTGAAATAATCATTTGGAACTGACTCAATTTGTTTCAAAATCAGGAAGTTCTTTTGGAAGAAATGCTTGTACCTTGACCAGACAGTGAAATGCAAATGACCTTGAGTAGGTGTTTGAACTGGTATCGTGCTCATGACAAGTCATTAGGATTTCTAGCCTGGCTGGAACACGTTGGCTGTATCCAAAACGGCAGACTAAAGTACAGAAGAATTTGAGTGGTTTATATATTGGCTTCTGAGCTTAAAGAACCCAGATATTGCGATCGTTTTGTGGCAAGAAGTTTGATCTTTATCTTTAGCTGCAGAACACATAGGCTGCTATGCAGTTCAAGTTGTTGCTCTGTAGCATGTTTCATTCAGTAGCATTCCTTAAAATAAAGTCTTTTACACTTTATAGGAGAAACATCTTTCTAATAAAATTTAGAGAACTTAGGTGCTTCAAAATGTGAAACTTCTTGAAGAATGTTTTACTTTGTATCAGATATGAGATGGTATTTTCTCCTTGAAAACTATTTGTCAAAGGGTAGCTAAAATTTAAGTGTTTCATTTGATTTACTAAAAAACTGCATGAGAATCCCATTAGATGTTTAGGCTAGAATTTCCAAACTCTGAGGAAAATGTGAACCCTACAAACTAATTAGGTATTTTAGGTGGACAGCCGGCTGAACATGAGCCAGCAGTGTGCCCAGATAACCAAGATGACCAACAGCATCTTGGCCTGTATCGAGAATAGTGTGGCCAGCAGGAGTAGGGAAGTGATTATACCCCTGTACTCAGCGCTGGTGAGACCGCAGCTTGAGTATTGTGTTCAGTTTTGGGTGCCCCGGTATAGGAGGGACACTGAGGTGCTGGAGCGTGTCCAGAGAAGGCCAGCAAAGCTGGTGAGGGGTCTGTAAAATATGTCTTATGAGGAGTGGCTGAGGGAATTAGGATTGTTTAGTCTGGAGAAGAGAAGGTTGAAGGGAGACCTTATTGCTCTCTACAACTACCTGAAAGGAGGCTGTAGTGAGATGGGAGCTGATCTCTTCTCCCAAGTAACTAGCGATAGGACAAGAGGAAGTGGGTTCACATTGCGCCAGGGGAGGTTTAGGCTGGACATTAGGAAAAAAAAATTCACTGAAAGAGTTATCAAACATTGGAACAGGCAGTCCAGGGAGGTGGTTGAGTCACCATACCTAGATGTGTTTAAAAGTCTTGCAGATGTGGTGCTTAGAGACATGGTTTAGTGGCGGACCTGGTAGAGTAGGGTCAATGGTTGGACTAGATGATCTTAAAGGTCTTTTCCAACCTAAATGATTCTATGATTTAGCAAAAGTAACCCATTTCCAAAAGGAAACATCAGTGAAACCTTAAGTGAAGAAATTTTTGAACGTGTCATTAACCAGTACAGTGATTTTGAACTTGAGCATAAGTCAACAAAAGAATACAATACAGAAAGCTGAACTTCTGCAGTAATGCCAGGCTACTACAGCAGTACAGTAGCATTAGTTGTGCAGTTGTGACTAATCTGATGTAATCTTAATTCTTTTTTTTTTTTTCTCCAGTGTAATTGGTTTATAAGACTTGCTTTATACCATAACGTAGGATCAAAAAGTTTCATTCGGTAGAGTCTAAGTTCATTAATATTCTTGTAGATCTGTAAGAAAAAAACCAGGAAGATGTATCTGTGAGAATGAAATTATAGCATTAAGTTCTCTTTAAATGCTGATAAGGTCACCTTGTGAAGAAGCAAAATGCATTGAGTCTTCTGAGTTACAACAGATTAACTTTCTCTTGTCAGGTGTTTGTGGCCTGGCATTTTAACAGATTTCAAGTGTGCAACAGGGAAAAATGGCAACTGCTGCTGAACGTTTGGTCTGGACAGAAGTTTAGTTTTAGTGGATACTTACACGTGGAAGCTGTTTAGGGTAAACATTTCAAATATTTATATTTTGAGTGGTCTGGTGTTGAGAAAAATGAGGATTGACTAATTGATTTGGATGAGAGTTGATCTGTGTCTTCAGTTCTTGATGGAGTTGTGGAAGGTGACTTTCTTCCAATCCTCTTGCCAGAACTGCCTAAAAACTAAGAAATACCTTCTTGTAAAAAAAGAGTTAGCATGTGAAAGAGTTAAACTGTGTAATTTCAACAGCTGTTGCCTCTTTAGTAGCATTTTATGTGGCAGTTCTATAAGGAAACATTTACCTTCATCAGGCAGCCATTATTATACAGTCCCAGTGATGGCTTGTAGTAACCTGGAGCCAAAAGAGATATTTTTTTCAAGAAGAATACTGGTGTAGTACTAGAAATTCATTTGGAGAGTGGAATATAGGTGGGAATGAGATAGTGTCTCTTATGTGCTGTAGCAGGTGAGGGCTTGGAGTGTCAGGGAGTGTAGTTTGTACAGGAGAGAATTGTGCTTCTCTTTTACAGATCAGCTGTATTTAAAACAAACAAACAAACAAACTTGCTATAGCAGGTGCAGAATGTTTTCCAGAGAAGGAGGTTTATTTCAGTCCTATACCAATTCCTACACCGAGTCGAGGAATGTAATGGTTTCTGGTGGAAAAGACATCATAGAAAGCTATTATAAGCATCAAGTAAAATACTAGAATACATTCAGTTAGGGCTGTAAGGAAATACTTTTATTTTTCCATGAGTTTTTGGCGCCTATTGAAATATCTGTGGGAGTATCATGAGCTCTTCCAAGAGATCTGACCAGAACAGTGGACCCTGCAGAATCAGACTGCAGCTTGAAGACAAGAAAATGTGTTTGCCACATCTTCCTGGGGGAGTTTTTTCTTGATGCGTTCCTTCTCCACATTTGTTAAAGCATGCATTTATCCTTCTAGACAGCACATGGAATAGAAGTAGGAAGCACTCTTGATTTCTGTAAAAAAACCCTCAAAATTATTATTACAAAATGGCAATTTCAGGTTTTGAAAAGTTAATGTTCTCAACAGTTTGATCTCTTATAGGATATAAACGTAAGAGGTGTATTCCATGTGCCTTCTGTCTTTCACTTAAACACTATTTTGAATACACTGTTGACATGTATTTTGCAGTTCATTGCCACTTAATCCTTTCAGAACTTTTTTTGTTTCTTTATGAAAACAATTAGTGAAATTTTAATTAGGAAAAGTAGAGAAAATCGTATGTATTTGTGAATATATATATACATATTTGCAATGAAAAAGAAAGGAAAAAATAGTTAATATTAAAAATTTATGTCTTGCTACTGCTCATATTTGGGCAAACTTTTGCTAGTACTGTTTTATTCTTACAGTGTATTCAAGAGAAGGGAGTAAATGTATTACAATATTTACATACTATTACTGGTCACAGGTGTCATTTCGTTTCATTACAGAATAACAAGAAAAATTAATTGTATTCTGTTGTTTAGAAAATCTTCCCTTTAGAAGAAAAATGGGGCACGAAAACAAAACGGTTAAGCTACTGTGTCAGTCCGTGCTTTATAAACATTTTTAAATACTGTGTGTTAGACTTGCATATTGCTTACAAAAAGTAGGAAAAAAATACAGAGAAAGGTAAGAAGCATGATCCAAGGTATGGAACAGCTTGCACGGAAGATGTTGTTAAATATTCAAGATACTGGAGGCAGAGAAGTAAGAATGGTTTAAAAAAAGGTGTTGAAGAGCCTAAAGAAAATGAACAGCTATGTTTCTCAGAAATAATGAACAGTGGCATATCAGACAAAATTTCAGGAAGTAGGTTTGAACCAAAGAAAATGTATTTTTCGTGAATGGTAATTACGGAATGCCGTTGTCCCATTTTGTCATAACATCAAGAGTATATAGAATACTACGTATTTCGAAGCGAGGTTCAAAAGTGATTAGACATATTAACCAAATGAAAATCTGACGGGCTATAAAATACAGTAATACAGCAAGAAACAGCAAACAATCTGTGTTTCAAGAATCCTTAAGTTGGAGATATTTGGAAACAGAGAATTTATGTCAGGATAAATAGTACCTTAAGATTTCTTGCATAATTTAAGTGTCAATTGGTGAATTTTTGAAACCAGTCAATGAACTAGGTGCATTTTACCTCTAACTTAATAAAAATTTTAAGCATGCTTGAGCATAAGTAGAAATTTTAACTTTCCTGTTTTTTAAATAACTTGCATGATGGAAAGGTGTATGTTAATGATGTATGTCTTCTGTAATGTAAAACACTGAATGTGAAATACCGAAACAACTGCTCAGCAGTAATTAGTCATGCTTTAATTGGTGCCATATACTTACTAGAGGACTTTCTGAGAGCAAAATGATAAGAAAGTAATTCTTCAAAACACCACAGACTAGCGTAATGAAATAGTTTCTTTATGACTAAAAAGATAAAGCAAGGTGTTTTCTTAATGTTTTGATGTGGAATACTCGGACTTCCTCCGTGGAATCTGTATAAAGCCCATTCAGAAACCACAAAAGGAAAAAAAAAAAAGCCCGAATTTCATAGCACGTGAAAAGTACTTGCTTAGTAAATTCTTGATAAAATAAAATATAACCAAAATTGTGAGATAAATACCGTATTATGAAGACCTCTGTAGTTTTCATGTTTTGTTTTTGGTGGCTATGCATATTGTAATAGCTGGTCTTTCTGTATTCTGAGGAGAATCCCACATGGCCTAAAAGTTGTGGAGTAGTCAAGAAGGCCAAATAAACCTGTGCAGAAGCTTAAAAACATAACTGATCATGGAATGGAGTGTGGTTGTGATTGAAGCTGCAAATCTGCCTAATTCTAAAACACATCCCTTGTACAATCTGCTTCCTAAGGAGTTATGAAACCTAGTATTGTGTTGATTGGCTTAAACTCTGATTCTATAATACCTTTAGCCAGACCTCTTTAAAGTGTCAGTCTTCATGACCATCCCCAGTGGTAAACATGTGTAAATGCCATTAGTGGTTATTGTTAATTTTCTAATTAAGGAAAAAAACCGTACCATTTTTGTGTCTATTTTAATATTCTTTTTTATAATAGTTTCCATATTAACATCTTTGATATTTTGGTTTTGATACTAACAACATCTTAACTCAACTTTTTGCATCATCAGTTTATGTTATCAGGCCATCCATAGGAGTAAAATTGACAATTGCCTGAAAAATCAATATTTTTTTCAGTTGATTCTGTTAAGTACATTGTATCTTTCATCAGGAGTCTATGAAATAATTATTTGCAAATTTGTAACAAAATGCAAATTTATGTAAGTTTTTTGGGTTTAGTATTTCAGGTAGCCCATACAATATATTTACTAATTCCTGTATGTGTACAGCTATAAACTGTTTCCTTATACTGTGAGTGAAAACAAGTTTTCAGTAAAAAGAAGTAAATATTGGTAACATCTTTCAGTGCATTTGGATTGTCAGTGTAGAGTAAATTAAAGTTAGATTACCATGGTTTTCATCTTTTCTTCTGGTTGTGATGCTAAAAAACTTTTAAATTCACCTGATAACAAGCTAGGAGAATTAATTCTTTGGCACCACTTCTATATTATGCTTTTTAGCTTGGTATGTTATGAGTGATGTACATATGCCAGGACTAAGAGAGTGGCTCAGTAAGGGTTGTTAATCTTTCTCATAAGTATTTGATTCTTAAAGCTCTACTCAACAGCAATAAGCAGAGAGGAAGAGCTGTTTTCAGCCTCTCTAAACACATTCATTGTAAATTTCTGCCGAAATACACTAATGATTTATCAGGGAAACAACTCTTCAATTTTCTTTTTGAGACACGGCACAAAAATGTGAAGTGTGGTCATTTTTTATATACTACTTGCAGCTCATCTTTAGAATTGTTTGATTTAGAGAGTGACTTCTATCCTTGATCCACAGGGAAATTGCAAGAATATCCAAAATAATAGCAGAATTATGCTTTGAAGTATTGTCCTGGTTTGAGGTAAAACAGGACCAATTTTGTTCAGTAACTTTACTTTTTAGTTAGGCCTCTTCTAACTGCTGAAATTAACAGCATGTTGTGCAGAAAACTGTTCACTCTCAGAGTGGTAAGACCCATGTTTATAGTTGATGCCAAGGAATGGGATGCAGAGAGGCTCTTGCTTATCCTTATTGCTGTAACAACCAAGGGCAGCCAACTTTGTTACTTGCCCCGTTGGAGGGTCAGAAGTGGAAAAGTGTAGAGGGGTCACACCTGTGGGGAGGAGCGGACAGGACAGGTGACCCAAACCTGACCAACAGGGTATTCCATCCCATCTGCCCCATGCTCAGTATAAAAGCTGAGGGATCAAAGGGTCAGGCTCTTTCTTCAGTGGCCGATGTCCAAGGAGGACTCTGTCTCTGCATCTGCCTTTGATCCCGATGCTGAATGCAGATCCAGAATCCAGTTCCCGTCCGTCACTGAGTCCAGTCTGGGACTTCCCCAGCGCCTGCTGGTGACGTGATTGTCATCCTGGGAGCTTGATACGGTTTTGTATATATTTCATTATTTTCTTTATTATTATTTTATTATTGATATTTCATTAAAGTAGTTTAGTTCCTTCTAAACTCTTAAGTCTCTTTTTCTCTCTCTGTCTTGCCTCCCTTTGGGAGTGGAGCAAGAGAGAGCGAGCATCTGTCGTTCCACCGGATTGGGCCAATCTGGCCCAAAGTTCGACAAGTATCAAATTGTACAATGTGTTTATTTTAGAAAAGTAATAAAATGTTTCTTGTCCTCAGAATTATAATGGGATTAAAATATTACACATTACATACTAACTCTGGATTTTTACTAGAAAGTACGTGGAAGCATTTTAAAAAGAAATTAGGCTTTTGATAAAGTGTGAATACAGACTCTGAAGCAGAGATTCGTGAACCAGGGGTCGCATCCCCAAATCAGGGTTGCAGGGAAGGGGGATTTTAGACATAGTCATTTCATTAATGTCCTCAGCTGGCTTATGTAGTCCTTCAGTTTGAGTCCTAGCTGTAAATCTTAGTCCTAGATGCTGAAGACTCCTTGTTTATGATGTAGCTTAGGTATGGGTCAGCTCACATATGTTAATTCTACTTCTAAGCCTGGTCTTGATACCTATGGTGGGTGAGCATCACTGTGTTTCTCTGCCTTCATAGATGTAGCCCAAAGTAGTTTTTACACATTTGTTTCTGAGCAATTTGTTTAATCTTGCAGAACCTGCTCCTTAGAGGTATTACTACTATTGATACTAATTAGAACTCTTTTCCATAGTCCTTGGATAGAAAACAGACACTGCAAGAAAGATGAATGTGAAAGTTTCTTCTAGCATTGATAAGCAAAGTGGTATAGCTGATGAGTTTGTAACAGAACTGTGAGCAAAGAAGGTACTGGAGAAATGAACATCAAATTATGAGCTTTGTTCCCAAATGGCTTGAAATAAATTGCTAACATTAATTGACTTACAGAATATATGTGTTCCAGTATTGATGAATCTAGATATCTGTCCAGATGCATGTAGGGTGTTCTGCATTTTTAAATTTTATTTTGGTCTTTTTTAGGTCCATAATATATTGGCTGAAATGGTCATGGGTGGAATGGTTTTGGAGACCAACATGAATGAAATTGTCACTCAGATCGATGCTCAAAATAAACTGGAGAAATCTGAGGTAAGAGTGATGCATGGTGTAGTTTCTAAAGTAAAAACAAGGTTGTAGTAAATGCATGCTGTATAATGCTGTTTGTCCTTCAGTAGCAAACTATAGACAGCTGATTGCTTATAATGCTAAAAGTTGACAATATATCATTAAGCTACGATGTTGTACCTTTCATAAGTAATAGTTGCCTAGAGTCACTGCTGATTAGTTTTTGCTATTTGTATCTAATAACATTGTGCGTTATTGCTATTGAGATACTTCTGTAGTTTTCTAAGTTTCTCTTGCAGAAAGCATTTTATTTCCGATGTATTTATTATGCTGGACTAGTGACTATTACACTTAAATGAAATTAGATGAAGAATCAAAGTGTATATACAAAGGCTACATATTCCTGTCTGCTAGTATGTTTCTAGCACCTGAAATAAATGGCAACATATTTAGTATAACAATAATACTGCAACACAAAATAATAAATTGGACTGAAATGGACAAGGTAGAATTTAAACCCCAGTTTTAGACCCTTTAAAGTAAATACAAATTCTGCTGTTTTGGTAATCTGAACATTTGGTCTTCAGCTAAGTAGATTCAACTGAGAAATTTATATTCTATATGTGCCTGTAACAGTCTGAGTGAGGGATACTCATGTAAGTTGTGGGAATCACTTTTCAATTCAACAATTGTTGAATTTGTGTTTAGGAGAGAAACTTAGACTAAGAAAGGATTTTAGAATTACTTTAGCTATGACGCAGAATACTACTGTTCTTTTAATATCACCAGCCTTGTAAGCCAAAATGCTACTAGTATATCTTAGCTAAGTCTGTGATTGATTCTTACTGGTGAGAGTAATTCCACAGAAGAACACATCATCTGATTTTCAAAGACTAATATTCAGATTTCTAAACAAACCTTTGCTTGAATTGGAGACTATTTCATAATTTGAAGTCAGCAGAATAGACTGACATATTGCAGGTGGCATAAATATGAACTGAATGACATGTTAGGAGAAGACCCAGAGAGCTTCCTAGTTTTAACTTAAGTGCAACAAAGAAAGAAATGAATTCTTCTGCTTTTTTGTGGTACAATGTATACTGTTCTCCTAATTCTGCAATCTCACAGTGCACCACGTCAAGTCTTTTAATACATTTAATTGTCTGTTTTGCACAAGTTCCAAACTGTATGCAAGAACAGGACAACATTGTGTGAAAAACGGGAAGATGCTAGGTATGATATGGTACAGTGCATAGCAATATAAATCCAGAAGGATTGTATTGTAGGTTATGAAGATATCCAAAATGTTCATTTTAACATTTTTATAAAACTCAGAATTAGCCATTGGTCACAGACATGAATATTTGGAATTATTTTCCTAAGTTTTTACTATATTTGAATAACTGCTATATACATATATTTTTCTTTATTTGATGGAAAAGTAACATAGTTTCCCAAAAGCTGAACTTACTGAGCAGCTATGTTCTACTGTGTATTATGTGTATATCAGTTTTACCTAAAATTATGTGAATTCTGTTATCAAATAAACTGTAGACCAGTCTCTGACTAGTCATCTGAAACATATCAATTCAGTGCAGCCAGCTGCAATACTTGCTGTTTTCCATTATTCATCAGTAAGTCGTTCTTTCTTTTAAGATGCTTTTAGTATAATAGTAGGTGGTAGAAGAGGTAAAAAACCGTGTAGAGCTCAGAGCATATGCAAGGCTAATAGCAACCTGTTCCTTTACATTCAGCAATGAATTATAGAAGGTAAAGAAGTAGCATTGATAAATTAAAACACTTGGTGACTGGGATGGAGTAGAACATTTCACAGTCTGCTCACCACAAATGCCTTTTTTTTTTTTGTTAGTTCAGTGACTGTTTCTTTTCAAATTTAACAGTTACTGTAATGCTGAGACACTTCACAGTACCTGGTAACTATTTCCTCAGATCATTAATCATTTGTTTCATGTATATCTGCAGAAATCCCCTGATTGCTATTTCTTTTCCTTTTGTCTTTTTGATCAAGATTGTAAATCTTTCAACACGTCTTTCCTGAACATGTATTTTCAAGATACAAGCAAATCCAGTTCACGTAAATCAAAATCAGTAAAAACTTAATTATATTTTTGAATGCTGGTCACTAAGAAATCAAAACTAGTGGATCTTCTTAGCTTTATTTAATTTAAAAAAAATATTTTTAAAATTTAAAAGTTATTATTGCTGTAGTCTGTAGTTCATAGAACTGCCACCTATGCCACAGCACTCTCGCTTTAGTCTGTTCGGCTTGTTAGACCTCCATTGTAGTTCTTGCATCCATAAAATAGCTGCTTTAAGTTTAAATTGCCTTTTGTTTTTTAGCTGAAATGATGAAGCTAATAAAATTGTAACTCAGCTACATTTTCAGAAATATTTAAAATTTTGTATTGTGTCCACCTGGCTTCTCTTAATATACAAAATTTAGCCATTTGACATCAGTTATTTGTTTAGTTATGTATTATGATTCTAAACAGGCTTTCACTTAGAATTTAGTGAAGAAGATTGAATGTATTTATTAAATTCACAAATATTTGAGCAAAGTTATCAAGTCAAAGAATTTGTTACGCTTTCAACAGAGATTAATTATTTAAACCACTATGAGGAAGCCCCTAGCTTTGATTTCTGATTCAGCTCTTACATTGCTTGGATGGCCTACAAATGAAATTCTATTTCTACCCTGAGAAATGTTGTCTTTAATGCATTTCCGTGCCTTTCAGTTTAGTGTTTTTCTGTGAATGGATTTCTGGTCAATCCTCCTAAAGCCAAAGGATCGTTGTGACTAAGGGAGGGAATTTTTGGGAGAGGGGTCATTGGGTTTTTATCCAGAGCCTCTGGAAGTATTGTAGGTAAACCTGGGCTATCTCTTCTCTATTTGGAGTGTTCAACTGTGTGTGATTTAGACTTTTAAGTTGGACCTCACTTTTTCCGAACCTCCTGATCTTTTCTAGCTCTTTCCATTCTTCTCTCTTACAGACCTTTATCTTTCAGTCTCCCAGACAGGACAGGTAGACAAAGGTATTGCTGACTTTTAGAAAAAATGTACTTTTAACAAAAAGGGAAAGCAAAATGATGTCAAAGGCAAAAAATTATGTAGGCCAGACTCAAAAATTATGTGTAAAAATACCCATACTAGTCCTTGTAGCCTACTTTTTGTGCTAGTTTCTTCTTGTAGTTCCCTCATCTTTTTATTGGCTATAGTGTATTTTACTAGCTTTCCATTGACATCATATTTTATTTTATTTCTCTTCCTGCATTTTAGAATTTAACTTTCTTTGTATCATTGTTTAAGAAACAAAGGAATATGAACTTGTGTGAATATTAACAAAAAAACCCTGCAAAATGAATCTGAATAAAAATTGAACACACAGATAACAAAATATGATGAGAGGTAATAGAAATAGCTTTCTTATTGGGAGAATTTTGTACCTGATAATCTAGAATAGGTAGTTTGAATTCTTTTGCTTCACCATTTAGTATTTCCAAATGAAAACAAAGAACTTTTACATGCTTGCAGAGAGAAGTTTCAGGTGAACAAAACTTTAAAAAAAAAAACCACCAAAACCATCAAACCAACAAACTCAAATAGTTTTATACATACAGAATAAAATTACCAGTGCAATTTGTAAAGATGATATAGAAATACCAAAGTTGATCTTTCAACCTTAACTGTATTAAACATGAAATGAGAAGGGCTGTCAGCATGTACTCAAATTCGGATGTACGTTTGCTGCCCTTGCAGTCTGAATCACTGGATTTTGCTTATCGTGGTAACTGCAGTCACTGAACATGAATATTAAGAAGGAACTGAAAAAGGAGGAATTTTGAAGTTCAGTTGATGGTCATTGTCCCCCATCGTTTGCTGTTTGAAATATTTAGTTCAGCTCAACAGTTTGAATATCAGTCAATGTTAATTGCAGTACTTCAAAATTCATTTCCACTCATTTTAATTATCTGTGTATTCAAACTGCAGACAAAGTTTATTTAATTTATGAATAGCTTTGCTCTTTACTTTTTACATGATCTTTCTAGGGTGAAATAATGCAATACCTTTAAGATTTAACAAATATAATTCTGTAATTGGATTTAGTAGCACTAAGTTGTGAAGCATTAGCTAAAAATATTTTTGGGTAGTATGAAACATTTTACCTAAATTTGAAGTGTGCTATAGCACATGAAGAAAATCAAGCAAATGACCTTGCTCTGCCTAATATGTCAACCCTTGTAATATATAACCTGTATTTCATTGTAACAGTAGGGAACTTGATTTCAGGTTTGGTTTTATTTTTTTTTATTTGTGCAAAGCTACTTTTCTTTTTCTCTGTTCTGCTCACACATGTTCTGTTTTTATTTTTGGGTCTGGCAATGAAAAACAAACAAATAAATAATTAATCATTCCCATCCATTACTCTCTTTGTGATTCAAGTGCTTAAAATTTCTAAGAGTACGTCTTAAGTCTTCTTATCTGTTTGGCCTCATTTTGATATACTTGCAGACTTCATTTTGTTTTTTCTCTAATTATGTTCATTTATTTAACTTCATAACCAGGGGACATGATCATTCCTTTATATTATGTATTGCATCCTTTCATAATTTCATAACCCTGCTGCTTTGAAGTCATACTTATTCTGGAAAGAAGCATTGGTATGAAACACCAGCAGCAGAGAGGTTGTAGTACTTCCAAAATGTCTGGAAAAGGGTGGCTTATTTTGCAAAGCATTAGCCTTCATTATTTTGTTTTCCAGTAGGCTGTATATTTTTATATGTTTATTTTAGTGATAGCTAGCTCTTGTGTAGAGTTGTTTGGGATGGCGGTTTGAATATTTTTTTTTTTAATATGTGTGTGTGTGCATATTAACGACATTTGTGATGTGCAGTACTTTTTCCAAATGATCTGAATTTATTTTTAAAAAGTAAACCAATGTTTCTGGGATCACTTTCATATAGATTTATCAGTGGGGCATTATGAGAAAGGATAGTGTTGAGAATGAACAAAATGTATTCCTGTAGTGATAAATAATGACCTAAGTAAACTAACAACAGCTCATATTTCTCACTTGATAGACTAGGACCAGTAGAATAAAAGTTCTGTTATTAAATGTGTCTATTTCAATCTTTAAAATAGTATTACTGTTTTGGATATGTGGCATTGCTCTTTCACTCTAAAAGTACATGAACATGTTTAAAAGCACTTTTTGCAGTAACTGAATCTAAAATTTTCATATACAGCATTTCAACATTAAAGTACAACCCTCAAAAACAAATGAAATTGAGAGTGCAAAGCAGCTGTGGCAAAAATGTGGTGTATTGGCTTATTGTATTACCAGCTGTATGCAATTCGTACTGTATTTCTGAAATTACATTAGTATGTCTTAAGAAGTTTCATTTTCACTTGCTTAAGTCATTTGCTTGTTGTGACAGACAATTCATCATTCACTGCATGTTTAAAGCTTGCTACGTGTTTTGTTTTATTTTTTTTCAAGCGAAACAGTTTTTTCTTTGCATCCCTCCAACTTACCTGCTGAATTATTTGATAAAAAAACAGTTGAAACTTGGCCAGTTCAATGTTACAGTGATGGCTGTTTTGATCAGGTACCTCTATAAAACTGCTTAAATGCACACTGGGCTGGAAATAATTGCTTGTAGTACCTTTATGTTTGTAAATACAGTTCACTTTCTGTAAAGCAAATGATAAATAAATGGAAGGACTGCATACTGTATGCATACTGCATACATGTTCACTGTTGGACATGTTAAAAAGGAATGTTAAGGCATTTGGATACAATAGTATTTGAAATAATGTATTAGTTATCCAGTTTGGGAGTTTAAGTACTTTTCAGTCTATCCATTAGACATTTTTTATTAACTGTTTGCTCTCTCTTAGAAATACTGTGACTGTATTGTGCTTGGTAGGGTTGACATTGTGATAAATAGCATTCTGCTACGCTTATTATGTGTACATTGAATTACAAACCCACTTAATATAGAGAATTACAGGAGAAGAGAGTGTAATAGTTTGAAAATCTCTACTCCAGCATATGATAGTGAAANAAAAAAAAAAAAAAAATAGGTAATCTGAAGTTCGTAGTACTTTTGTCAGGGATATTTGCCGATCCTGATCCGGAATGGTCTTCATGAAATATGACTGTTGGAAGTCGTGACCGTATAGGGGGGTGGAAGGGCAATGGTCATGTCAATTGTGGTATTTTAAATAATTCTCAATTGTGTCTCCATTGTATCCTATGCCATTGGGGCGGGAGGCAGGGACTGTAAGTCTGTGTAAGAGGATAGCTGCAGGTAGGTAAAAATAATGACCAGTTATACTAAAACTTTTATTTGTCCATTAAGAATAATTAACTTTCATTAAATTAGGGTAAGGAATCTCCATCCTAGTCACCTAGAAGGCATCTCTCTTGAATTGCCAGCCATGCTTGTTTGTGTGGACCATGTCCATCACTTACAATATTTTTCTGGTTTCCCATTGTTTCAGTTACAAATTGTATAATTCATTGCTTTTGTTACTACTTTATTAGTATTTTCATCATATCTATGGAAAACAGTTTACATTGCCCCACTTTTGGTTTTGCTTAAAGAATATTTCTCCAGTTACTGAGTATAGAATTTAAAGGACAGAACTAAATAAAAAGGAAATGCATTTATTGGTTTATCTGATAAAACTTCACTGGTAGTTACCTCTTGATTTCAAATTGGGATTTCCAGGTTCTTAAATATAAAAGGACAGTGTCAAGCAGCTTCCTATCTTCTGCGCTGCTTTTTAATAGATAGCAAGAAGAAATTGCAGTGTCTAATACTGCTCCTTTAAGATATTGCATATTCAGGGATGCTAATTTTGGATACTTGCATTTCTTAATACTACTAGTGTTACGTCCAGATTTTCCCCATCATGAAGGTGATGGAATTGAAACAGCCTCTGAAGTGAATGACCTGGTAGACTTGGTGATGTTAAGGGAAACCAAGGAAAAAGAGGCTTTGAAAATACTTTTTTTGCACCTTTTGAGTTTTACTTAGTCTGTGCTTCTGAGAACCGATAATTTGGATTATGTCAGGGCCAAAGTGAGGGCAAATTATGTGGTTGCATTAGAGATTTAAAATTTCCTAAGCTTTCTCCTCTACCCCCACATGCCTTTCCCAACTTTGGCATGTCTCATGTATGAGTGTTTGGCAGGGTGAGATGTTGTAACAGATGACTCATGGCTTTCTGGTCTCTGTTGCTGGTACTGGGAATCCTCCTGTGACTAAAAGCTAGGGATTTATGATGTTTTAGCCTTTCCACATGATATAGAAGGTGTAGTTCAAAATTGGAAATTTTAATTGGTTTTATTTTGACTATGTGTTGTGTTTTTGAAGGGAGGAGAACAGTAGGTAGGATTTTAAGTGGAAATTTTATGTTAATTTGACCTTATGTTTATTTCTTATAAAAGTAGTAGAAGGGAGAATATTAAAAGGGAGAAAATATTTTTTTAAACAGCCTTCAAAAAGCGGAGTTGTTATCTGAGGAGTATATGTGGTGTCTGCCTCCTTTTGTGCAGTAGTGCAGGTGGACACCACGAAAGTCAGATGTACTCCTCAGTAATTATACCCTGTAATTGCAATGAATTTCAGTGAAAATAAAGAATCTGAAAAGGTTATACTTTGAGCAGTAGTCACCTACCAACACTATTTAATAATCCAATATGACACAAACTTTTCCAGAAGTTTTTCTTCTTTTGTTTTGCAGTATTTCTTGCACAGAATTATTTTATCTGCAAATGCACTGGTTTCTTCAGTCTTTGACAATCTTACGATGAAAGACCTTCCATTTCTACAGGTTCAGTCTTTTGTTTAACCAGTTCTTGGCATGTTGCTTTCTTTATTGTGGATTGCTCCTTTTTACTGGGCCTGCAAGATGCTGCACTCTAAAACTGCACTAGTTCTGAAAATTGCTTTGTGGGTTTTATTATTTTTGAATATTTTTAATCCTACTTCTAAAACAGCAAAATAAAAAGTTATTTTTTTACGTATGCACAAAACTTGGAATATGATGTCTCTTTCTGCAAATAAGAGCTTTGTTTTTAAAATCTTCCAGCCATTTTTTTCCTTTTCTTTCCCAGCAAGAACAAAAATGATTTTTACACTTTTGTGGCAAGCCTGAAGTAAAACCACACAGCTAATTCTAAATACACATAGAGAATCTGAAATTTTAAGAGAAGCATTTCCAAACTTAAAATGTATAGTGCCTTTTCTACACAGCATCAAATACAGTAGCATCTTAATTATTGGCCTTATTATAGTCCTTAAAATAACCAGGTTTTGAAGAGCTGTTCTTCAGAAGCAATAGGGAAAGATCATGTTCTGGTATGTCTTCAGACCTCTGAGCTGTAAATCATCTTTATTAGCATTTCAGCAATATACCCTGGTGTGTAAACTTGGCAGTTATGTTGTCAAAAAGGCAGAACTGAATGTCACTCAGTAATGAACTTACTTCTATATTGTAAAACTTACATATTTATACAGAAAGACTCCAGCTTTAAATGAAGAGAGTCTACATGCAGTAGAGGACTTTAATACAAAATAGGTACTGGCATCAGCAGGTTATTAAGTGATGTTGCATTGTGCCTGTGGGCTGCAGATAAGTTAGCATATAATTAGATGCTATGGGATAACAGTTTACTCCAGTTGGTCTATAGAATCGATCTCTTTGCATGCTCTTTATCACCCACAAATGCAGGGTGTTTATCCTTTTCATTTTAGGCTAAGTCACCTTGAAAGACCTTTTATATATTAATTTAGATAAGTAATAATGGTTCAACTGATACTCAGTAACGTTACTTTGAGGTTACATATTCTGAACCTGTAACCAATGTTAGTCAACTGTGAACCATGTGAACTTTTAGAATAGGTAAGAGACAAAGACAGCACATTGGACTTTAAATACCTCGAGATTGTCTGTTCTGTAACCTACACATTATGCACGCTTGGATAAGCCTCCTACTCCTCCCCACGTACTTTTCCATCAAGTTGACATTACATGTTTTACCATACAAAAAAGAATGTGTGAACTGTTTTCTCTTTCTGGTTTAATATTTCCAAATAACCCATTTCATTCCAAACACAATTACCATCTGGTCTTTCTAATTGTGTAACCATGGAAATACTTGAAAAGTTAGTTGTCTGTGTATATTGTTAGTGAATCTTCTTGAGACCAGCTTTACCTGACTTGCATTTTTCCTCACTTTATACACAGGCTGGTTTAGCAGGAGCTCCAGCCCGGGCTGTTTCAGCTGTAAAGAATATGAATCTGCCAGAGATCCCAAGAAATATTAATATTGGTGACATCAGTATAAAAGTGCCAAACCTGCCCTCTTTTAAATAACATGGCTACTCCAGGTAAAGCCAAGGAAGAAATGTAATAGAGATTTACCGCATAATTGTTTACTAAATAAATGACATGTCTAACTTTTGCTATTTGGATAAAACTCAAGGTACTGTATAGACATAATTTGAAAAAATCAGTGTGTGGAGTTGAATGTTGCATTTGTCTTGTTTGTGAAATTAAAGGAAATGGGTAGTTCCTGTGTGATTTCTAAATTACATTCCTGTGCCCGTGTAAGGCATATCACTGTGTCTCGGCTGCTGCAGTATTTTGGGAAAGTATTTAAGATGTTCTTTACTTTATATAACCTATAATGCTGAGTTTTTTGTATATTCACTAAAGTCTATAATTAGTGCATTCCTTAACTACTTCTGCTGTTCGTCATGATTATTTAAGACTTAAGTCCAAATGTTGCATGAAAACATTAAGCTCTTTTTGTTTAAATAAAATCATAACAAACTGAACTTCTAAATACCTGTTTGTCTGAAATCTACTCTTTGCAATAAATCATGTTATTTCCTATTCCTGGAGCCAGTTGACTATGTATAAATGCTGTTGTAGCAAGCATTAATATTGTAGTTTAATATCTGAAGGAATTACATGGGGATATTGTGTTGAACATATTGTGTTGAACATTCCTAACAAAACCTGTTCATTATTATTCTGAAGGAAAAACTGCCTTTACTGAAGATCCGATGACTTCTGTTTACATATAGATGTTGAGAAGATACTTACACAATCTGATAGACTTTCCCTGATGGTCTGACTTTGTTTTGGGAAAACGCTCTCTGCAGTTGCTATGTGTGTTGTGAGAAGTACAGAATGGGCTGAGGAGATTGGGCAGCTCAGAACTGTAAATGTGAGTGCATCTAGCGTGATAAAGAAAGGCACTCTGGAAAGATAAATGAGGGTGCTTTAATAAGGCCTCTGTGCCTGGTGACATTTGTGATTCTCTACTCTGAGAATTAGATTTATGAGATATTTACTATCGTCAAGACCTCAGAAAACCTAAGTGCTATCACATCTGTGTAAGTTGCTCAGCTTTTAAACTCTTCTGTGATTTGAAAAGAATAAAGGGGGATAGTGATTGGTTTTTATAATCATGCTTTTAAGCTCTGTGTGATGTACAAGTCTGTTTAAATCAAGAATAAAAATATCATTGGGATATTTAAGAATTCCTGTAAAGTTTTCTTCTCCAAAAAAGTATGCAGTTAATACTATATGTGAAAATACTATAATGTATCAAGGACAACACATTTCAGGACTAGTTTGAGAGGTCCTGTGTTACTTCAGAAATTTGGATTTGATGTAAATGAAGCATTCTTTTCCTTTGAGTTGAATGTTAAGACACACCTGATAGGATGAACTTGGAATCACGTCACATTCTCTGTTTGATCCATAGTAACTATAATTGGTGCCTTTTGAGAGCATTTGAGAGAGAAAAAGAGACAGAGATGTTACTTTTTAAGCAGAAAATCTGATTTATTAAGCATCAGGTAACAGTATTGTATAAATGCTTTTGAAAACAGAATTGCCCTCTCTGTACCTCTTGAAAAGAATATTTATTCCTCCAAATTAACTTTCTTAGTTTGAGACTTAAGGAAATTTCAGGTGCGGTTTAAGTAGAAAACTGCCCCTTTCTCATTTCCACCGAAGACATTGAGAGAGTGAAATGTGCAGGATTTTTTTCCCCCACTATGAAGTACAGTGTTCTTTAGTATTCCCCAGTTAGGCAGCTTAGCTAGTGAAAATGTGGATGTGGAACTGTTACAATTTCACCTGCTTTTGCCAACTTTTTTTTTTCTGCTTAATGCATAGACCATGTGACATTTAAAGTAAAGATGTTGAAAATTTTCCACATTGCTCCCCCTGTGAGGATTTAGTTAGTGCTCCTGCCAAAGGATAAATAGCAAATTCTGAAACATTTGGTACTCTGACATATAGAGAGTTTTTCTGGCTATTTGTGAGAAGAGCTGACAATTTCAGAAATTATTCCAAGTCTTCTATCTTTTGTCTCACTTTTCCCCCTGTGATTAATTTTCAGATTTGTAAGCTTATAGAATCATAGAATCACCTAGGTTGGAAAGAGACCTTTAAGATCATCAAGTTCAACCATCAGCCTAACACAACCTGAGGCCATTTCCTCTTGTCCTATTGCTTGTTACTTGGGAGAAGAGACTGACCCCCACCTCGCTGCAACCTCCTTTCAGGTAGTTGTAGAGAGCGATAAGGTCTCCCCTCAGCCTCCTTGTCTCCAGGCTAAACAACACCAGTTCCCTCAGCTGCTCCCCATAGGACTTGTGCTCTGGGCCTTCACCAGCTTCTGTGATTCTATGCAGGTAAAATGTTTTTCATTCCTCTCAGAGAAATCTTTTCTGGGTTTATTTGAATCAAACATTTTTCCAAATGAGAAAAATATGTCTGAGATGCATCTTGACACGTGTCAGATTCTGTCAATCGCCAGGCTTTCATTCATTTTAGTGAACTAGATCTTAGCTCTTAACAATTATATGACTATTTTAAAGCTTTTTTTTTTTTTTAGCTTTGTGCTTTGCGTTACTGTTGTTTATGCTACCTTTCTCCTACCTGACAACATGGCTTCTGTTGGAAAGGATTCTCCTCTGCACAGCTCTTCCAGACTTTTCAAGAAGCTTCTCTGTTACTGGGCAGCAAATATTTAATGCAAGGATGTGACTAACAACTTACTCAGAAAATCTTTGGATGGGAAGAAATTCTTTATCAGATTTTCACAGTAAAATTGCACTCCTTTCAAACAGAAATTTTCTCTCGCACACAGAAGAGGTACCGTACAGGAAGTCTGAATGTGATTTACCGTACAGGAAGTCTGAATGGTAGTATTTTTTTCTTAAATAAAAACAGACGGTATGACAATATGGGCTTCCTCAGGGTAGCTGAGCCTGTTTATTTGCCACCCCTTTGCCAGAGGGGTGTCTTATTTTGCCAGGGGAGAAACTTTCCTCTTTCCATGTCATTTGACACTGCCAGGCTTTAAACTAAAACCAGTGAGAGGAAGATGGGATACTTGATTGACAGAAATCATAGAAATGATATTCTTACTCTTGACCTTCTGGGGCTTGCCTTGTGTTGCAGATCTGCTTGTATTCATCACCTTCATGAGAATGATGTGCCTTTTGAATTCTTTCTCCTATTTCACCAGTAACTTCTTAACTGCTGTGTAGAATTTAAAATGGAAATGAGCTGAGGGTTGTAAATGATTAAGCTCTTGATTATAAATTTAAATGTTTTCAATGCTTTTGCAATCATAAAAAACCCACCAAACCTCAACATATATATATGTGTGTGTGTATACATAGATACATATATATATATAAAAATAACATCAGTAGTTGGTACTAGTTGTTAAAAAGGAGGAGAGGGTCATCTTGAGTCATCCTTTAGCTGCAGAAGCCCAACAACTAATTTGCAATCCTGCACCTCTGTAGGGCCTGCCTTTTAAGTGGCATTCATCAGGGTGCTGCATGTGTGTAAGTGAATCACTGAAAGCCATTTTTCCTAACTGGGCATTTCTTAGAACTGCAAATGAAACATTATTAAACAGTAGCTGACACTGTTTGGTACTTAAGGTATCTGAGACAACACCTCACATGTTGGTTTCCCACATTAGGTTTTCTTTCCTGTTCAGTTTCACTGCTAGTGAAATTCTGGGAAAAAACCTTTTTGTGTGATCATAGCAATTTGACTGTAGTAAGTATTATCTGTACTACTTTTTGATAGTGCTTAATAAATTATGCACAGAGCTAATTTTACAGAGACTATAACATTAATAATACAAATTAGTAATTAAGCCTTCAGGATGTCTTAACTAATCCATTTTTCCTGCATTTCTCCACACCTCCTGTTTTTCTGTCGTCAGAAAGTCCTCGTATCACAGGTGGTTACTTGTCTCAATATTCCATAAGATAAGTATTTTCCATATTTGTTTGTATTCTGGGGATGCAGGGTGAAGTGCCCTCAGAAAGCAAATTGAGGCTTGGGTGTAGTGGCTGTTCACATTGCTCCGAACTATGATTGTCTCTCTGATTCTGAATTATGCCTTTCAAATCCAGAGATATTTATTGTGAAACTGAGTAATGGGGAGAACATTAAGCCTGATTAGCCTGTGAGAGCAACTGCTAGTTCTGGCAAGTAATTTTTTTTTTGTATTTGAGAAGAAAAATTTTTTTCTGGGGTACAGACCTCCCTCTCAAGTATTGAGAGGAAATGGGTTGGAAGCATTTTCCTTTGAGCCAAAGACTTTCTCTGAAGGCCCATGTGGAGCAAATTATTTTCTTCCTTCTTGCAAGATGGATTCTTCTAAACAAATGGAGAAAGAGCAGAAAGGATGAAAGTCCCACAGAGTGAGTGGGCATTCCCAGCTGCCTCCATAGACTTGAAACAGAGCAGCTAGTTTTCCCACTGGGGCAGAAGCAATGAGTGCTGCTGAAAAAATCTTTTGACTTTTTTGCCAAAAGAGAAGCATCTCATGTTAGAATCAGCTGAGAATGCTGCCTGTGTTATTGACAGCACAGACAGTACAGATACTGTGTCAATGCACTCCCCTGGTCTTCCCTGTACAATAAAGCACTGTTTTGAATATATTTTGGGAAAGGGGAATATTTTGCAACATGACAAGTGTATACAAATTCCTCTTCTTAAACAGATGTTACTGCTGTGATTTATTCTGCTTGACAGGAATGGGTGGAGGAAAGCGTCACTTGTTGCAAGGGTTCAAGCCAGAAACTCAGATTGGCGCTGCCTTCCCATGAGCACATTTGACCTTTTTTTTCTAGTAGGATATTCCAATAAATGCTAAAATTAGTCCTGAGTTTTACTTAGGCCTATGCTGACAGCCGAATGGGAACTTGATAATATTCTAAGGGTTACCTCATAAAGCTCCTTGATACTGAATCATAGCATATGTGGGCCATAAAATACTGAAGGAACTGGAAATTGAAATGTCACAAATCAAATCATTGTCTGTTTATAAGTGTTAAAGAAAAACAGAGCCTAAGTCTTGCACAAAATAGATTTCTCAACTTCTGCACAGAGTATTCATAATTTTACAAGGAGCAAGGAAAGCAGCCAAGTACTGCCAAAACTGACTAAAGGTGAACAGTTAATAGCACAAAAAATAATCTCGTTATTTACTTTAATGGTTATCATAACAAACTGTAAATCTCTCATCCATTCTTCATTTAAGGAAATGACCTGGGTGAGGGGACAGAGTGTATCCTCAGCAAGTTCACTGATGATACCAAACTGGGAGGGGTGACACTCCAGAGGGCTGCGCTGCCATCCAGCATGACCTGGACAGGCTGGAGTGCTGGGCAGAGAAGAACCTAATGAGGTTCAACAAGAGCAAGTGTAGGGTCCTGCACCTGGGGAGGAAGAATGCTAGGCACCAATATAGGCTGGGGGTGGACCTGCTGGAAAGCAGTTTGGAGGAGAAGGATCTGGGGGTCCTGGTAGATAGTAAATTATCCATGAGCCAGCAATGTGCCCTTGTCACCAGGAAGGCCAATGGAATCCTGGGCTGCATAGGGAAGAGTGTGGCCAGTAGGTC
>VYXH01006839.1:0-22850 GCA_013397275.1 Burhinus bistriatus | reverse complement strand
GAGGTGCTGGAGCGTGTCCAGAGAAGGGCAACAAAGCTGGTGAGGGGTCTGGAGAACATGTCTTATGAGGAACAGCTGAAGGAATTGGGATTGTTTAGTCTGGAGAAGAGAAGGTTGAGGGGAGACCTTCTTGCTCTCTACAACTACCTGCAAGGAGGTTGTAGCGAGATGGGAGCTGGTCTCTTCTCCCAAGTAACTAGTGATAAGACAAGAGGAAACGGGTTCAAGTTGCGCCAGGGGAGGTTTAGGTTAGACATTAGGAAAAAATTTTTCACTGAAAGAGTTATCAAGCATTGGAAGAGGCTGCCCAAGGAGGTGGTTGAGTCACCATCCCTAGAGGTGTTTAAAAGTCGTGTAGATGTGGTGCTTGGAGACATGGTTTAGTGGTAGACCTGGTAGAGTAGGGTCAATGGTCAGATTGGATGATCTTAAAGGTCTTTTCCAACCTAAATGATTCTATGATTATATGACTGAAATCTTGCTTGTTTCCCTCAGGAAAGAAGGTCACCAAAAACAACATAAATGGAAACTCAGGAAGAGAAAGTACATCTTTTAGAGACCCATAGGCAGAAAACCTTTGCAGGGCCTAAAACACATGCTTGTAAAGTACTTTTTGTTCCATAAATGAAATGTGCTAGGTGAGTTCAAGATACCATTATTTTACCCTAACGCTCTGTGATGTACCTGATGGTAACTCTGTGCTTTATGTGGCATTCTTGCTGAGGATGTTTGGCTGTACTGGGGACTTTAATCCCCCCTGAAAGCCTTAGCCTAAATGCTGAATTACCAGCTGTGTTATGGAGAGGCTGATAAAGTACTGTCTTATTCTCTCAATTTCAAGTAATTTTGCAGCTGCTGTCCCTGGCTTGAATTGCTACATGCTCTAGAATGGATTTCTGGGATTCAAAAGCCTCAATGTATGATAATAAGGTACTGTCTAATATGGAAAACAACAAACAACTTACCCATGTCCTTTTCTTTCAGATTTGATTTGACATTTTTCAGTATTGACCTGTATTTTTGTAGTGGATTATGAATTTATTTGATTTTGATAGATTATTGGACTCTGCAGCAGGTGAAAAATTCTGAGTTATAAATGAAGTTTCTTTGCTAACAGGCTGTTCCGTGTGCTGTGGTAGTAAGTGACAGTCATCCTTCAAAACTAAAAGTCAGGTGTTCAGTTCAGATTGACTTACTTTGTAGGATGGCACCAAGTTTTCTGTGTTTATCTTTTGTGCCAGAAATTACACGCCTCCTTTGTGGACAGTTGTTTTTAACAGAACAAGCGAAGAGCACTTAATGAGGTGCCATATGTCAGGTCTGGAGTCAGATTAAAAACAAATAATTAAACTATAGACCTTCCCTATCAAAACAGATTGTGATATGTTTGTGGAAGGAAGCTGAATCTGACATATAATGTTTTGACAGTCTTTTGGGACCATCAGTCATACTTCAGCAGTATCACTTTTAAAAGTTGCAGTTCTATTCATATGAAATACAAGATTCAAGCTATAACTAATTCATGTTTCCATAACTATTCTATACTGGCAGTAAAATCAGAGCCACACACTTCTGAATGCATAACAGGGTTTGAAATCCTTTTAGTTATGTATTGGTTTCAGGTATGAAATAGGATAACTCCACTTTTGCAGGTAACTTACAATCCACTGAATCCAGGTAAGAGTGTTCTATGAAGTATTTCTTGCTAAAAAAAAAATCACTTCCCTGTGTCATATGTCAGATAATGACATGCAAAACCATCAGAAAACACATTTTTATAACAAAATTTTTGACAATGTACCATATGTGGGCAACTTGCAGCTATGCTTTTAACACAAAATACCAGGAATTACATGCTCAGCTGGTAAACAGTGAGTTTCTGCCTATTCCCAATGGTGATGAAAATTTACCTTTGTGTATCATCTTTGTTTACCATTCCTGATGCTAGAATACTTGTCACCTGAGGACAGGATCCTATTAGCTCTCCACAATAGAAGACACGTGTAGGCCTCAACAGATAATTTGGTAAGCACAGATATCATCAGGAAAAACAAGGAAGACTTTGACTAACAGACTCCATGAGCACAACTCTTCCAAAAAAAGTCTCAAAAAATTGAACCAAACAGCAACCAAGACAAGAGAACGAGTACAGCCTTGTTCCTTCAAGTGTGTCTGAGGGGATGGCAGGTTGGATAGCAGAACTTTTACAAGATCATCATTTCAGCAGGGACACCCCCATATTCAGAAGGATTCCAGTTTATTTGAAATGTTACCAATTTTTTTGAACCATTTTTGATCACTAGTTTGAATGTCTGCACAATTCAATTTGAATTTTCTAAGAAGTTTTCCAAGATATGAGCTGACAGTTGCTGAATCTAACTAATGCACCTGTCAAATCTCTTCCTCTATTCAGTAGCTTTCTAACACTTAAATAAATTTTAAAAAGTTGACTGGCTCTTCTAGTCTTCACAAGCATAGGCAGCTTCTTTTTGCTTAATAAATGATTCTTGTTGTTTATTATAGATTTTTCTTAGTGGTTTCATGTTTTTCCTTCTAATTATTTGTTCTGTTAATTTATAGGCAACTGAGGTTAGATTGTTTCCTGTTGTTAATCTCCAATCAGGAGTTCAAATAGGATCCTATCAGATTCTAGATAAATGAGAGTATAGCATCTGCTAAAAGATACTTTTTAACAGACTACATGAAAAATCTGGGCAACCAGTACCATAATTACTCAAATGATTGCCATATCGTGCAATGGCTTCCTAGGTCAGATGGTTGATCCAGGCTTGGGTTACAGGACTCTTTCATTTGCAAGTGATGCAAATACTGTTTCTGAGAGTGTGGTTCTTAACTTACATCCATTGTGCAGTAATAATTATATGGTGTATGCGCTGGTCCCTGTTATCTACTTAATGGTTTACCTATTGTTTAAGTACAAGACTCACCATAAGTTTTAGCAGCCTATATAATCCAAACAATACCAAGCAAAATCCATGTTTAATTTTTTTACATTAGCACTGTGTGGCAATAGGCTTGTGGTTTGGGTCTAAACCACAGTGTTACTTATTTCTCTAAAACAACTGCCTGTAATTAAATTAAGTCACTGAGTGAGTTACCCAGGAGTCAAGGCTGACATATTCAGAAGCAGAGCTATCTTGAGGGAGCCGCAGGCTGAGGGTGCAAATGTGGACAGATATAGAAAACCGAAATGGCATACATGCAATATGGAGTGTCTGTACACACGCAGTTTGATTCTTCAGCAATGCTGCATATACTCAGTACAGTTAAACTGCACACACTCAGTAAGTCCAACATATCTGATATTGGACTTTCAAAGTCCCCTTCACACCAAGCGCCCATTTTAGGTTTCATTCTCTTCTTAGAAATCACATACTCCCCATCAGAAGTATGTGATATATCAAGTTTTTAGTAATTGCTGATTGTGTAGACTTCTTTTCTTAGGAAGCATTGACGCTTCAGGCATGACACTGCACACATATGCAGGTATTCTACTTCTGCAGACCTTCATGGAAATTAATGGAGTGTGGCATCTAAATCAGTTTAGTCTGAAGACATCATTGCTTTATCCTCTGATTCCTGTTAAATATAAATGCTCCTCTCTGTATTGTTTTTAATCCACTCTTGTAAGCTTAATAGCTTGACTTATTTGAGCAATTTTTCACAGGGACAGGTATACATGTGCTTAAGTATTTCCAAGGTTAAGGTCTAGACAAGATTTGCATAAAAGCCTTTCTAAACACTTTGCTTCAGAGCATGTAATTTTAAATGCTACCTGTCAATTACTTACTGCATGATATATTTATCATTCATAGATTTGTAATAATGAAGCATTTAGGAGCAGATGTTTTGTTTTGTTTTAGAATTTGTAGTTTCAATAGCACTGAAATATTTACAGTCTTGAACACTGAACAAATATTCATTTATTCATTCTGTACTTTAATTCCTGTACTTTATTGTTCTTTTGTAATTTCTACTATAAGCAATACACTTATATGAAAAATTTCATGCCTTTTTTTTTTGCCTTACAATGAAAACCTCTGCTTCCAGGCTAACAGGCAATCTACTTCAGGCTCTAGGTTCTGATTTTCTAAGTGCCTTTAAATTCCTTTTTATAACCCCATAGTCATTAGGAGCTAAAATTGCTGACATAGTAGTTTACACATTATGAGCAGAGTAGGTAAAGGAATGCATATTTTTATTAATTAACAGTATCATGATGGTAACAAGCTCTTCATATTCCACAGAGCCTGCATATATGGTAATACTGTCCTGAATAAAACCAGAACATTTCCCATTACAAAATCACAGCTCAACAAGCCCAGCTATGTCAGGCTCTCCTCATAGGGCAAGTGCTCTCATCCCTGGCCATCTTGCCAGTCTTCCACTGAGCTCACTCCTGGTTATTGACCTCCTTCTCACACTGGGGTCCTGTGGTGGTGCAACACCCCCCGGCCTTTGGTCACTCGGTACTTGGTGTGATTCCCCATCCCTGAGCCGCATACCAACCTAGGAGATGTCAGGCATGAATTGCGAAAGATAAAGAACCAGAGCATTAAGGCACTCCCTTAACGCGCCTGGCTCTTGCTTCCCCTATCACTTGGGAATATCGCTCCCTGACAGCCCAGTACATCTGTACCTGGTTCACGGCCCAAAGGGAGTTGGTACCAGAACTTGCAGGTCTAGCAAGTTTTGGACTTGCACAACTAGTGGAAAGTACCAGAATATTCCATCATCAGAGTTGGGCCAGAGTGGAAAAATACCTGATGAAAGTCAATTATCTCGGATCCTATAAGGAGCGAATCCAGTGAAGACCCTTTGAGCTATTCTGGATCGCAGCAGGCTGTGGCCAGTACCTCCCCTGAGTCAGGACGCTGTCTCAGGTCAACACCTCGAGGACTGGAAGGTCAGGGTGAGACAATCCCTCTCGAGTTTCAATTATCGCCTGTTGAGGAATGCCGATGCATAGTAAGTATTTACTCTAACTTGAAAAAGGAAATTTTAACTACAGGCTAGTCTCTCTTTCATCCTCCTCTCCATTTATATGTTCGTATGCATTAGCTTTATGGATGTGGATGTTCTTCCATTTTCTGTGCACGCATAGGAGTTAGAAGGGGTACTCGCCGACTCAATGGAGTCGTGAGATATTAAGAGATCTTTGATCTCAGTGGTTATAAACTGCGGGGTGTGTGTAAGTGTGCGTGTGTGTGGCCATGCTCATATGCTTTGTTTATATGTATATACATTAATCTGAGATCTGTGCTTTGTTCTCATATGTATACGTATTGGTTTGGGATACGTTATAGTAAGTTAGTGTGAATCTTGTCATCTTCGAATCTGTAATCAAGTTGCTATTCATTTATTTAGTTAAATAGCTTTGTAAATCTTTAAATCAGTTAATGATTAAGTGCTGCTAAAACTCAACCTCTTGATGTGCCTCAAATCACTAATAAAACTGAACTGCTGCTAAATCATAATAACTGTGCCTGATACTTCCATCCTGTGACAGGTCCCAAACCTAGATGCAGTATGCTGGCTGTGGTCTACAGAATGCTGAACTGCAGGGCTAGTGTGGGAGTGAGTCGGAATGGGAAGTAGGTAAGAACGTAAGCTAACACTGAATCCATGTTTCATCACTGCAGTGATTTTGTTATGGATTCCCATATACATGCACATACTTGTACTGAAACTGCTGCATGCTTATCCTCCTAAGTCATGAGAGATGCACATAAAGTTGTATGTCTCTCCTTTCTGAGAAGTCTACATCTTCAGGACAGCTAAAGGCAGCCTGGGAACAGTATAACAAAGGGTAGCTGTTTAGGCCTTTGGATTACAAGACCTCAGTAGTGATCTTGTTCCCATAATTTGCTACTTTCTCAGTAAGTTTGTTCCAGGAACTGTAAAACAAGGCTAATGAAACACAGTCTTCTGTTTAAAATGCTTGGGGAACTTTCACTGAAAAGTGCTATAAAAATGCTAGTGGTGGTGTTATACACCAAGCAGTCTGAGGATGCTCATTCTGCTTTTTCTGATAGTGTGGATTTACCACCTCAGTCTGAGGACAGAGAATATCTCAAAACTTCTAACACTCCTAAAATCACTAGGATTTTTTCAAGCGCTTGGATAGCATTTTAATCACGTTGCTCATTTCATCTCTTATGTTTGTGATTTTCTCCTTACTGATGGACCAGCTTATATCTAGAAATTCAATTAATTTGCTTTCATCATCTGTTACAGCTTAACCAACCTTACAGGGAGCATTTGAGCACAAAGATGAAGATCAGTAGATTATAATTGCAACATATTTTGAATACAGAGTCATAGTCCATTAGAAAACCCAGGCACATCACATAGTTTTACCCAGGCAGATTGTTCCAGTACAGTTTTGTTAAAACTTATTAAATCCTTTTTAGTACAATAGATAATCAGGTACCATTCCTATTATATCTAGTTTTCTGGTTTCACTTTCATTTTCTAAAGCGTTTTTTATCAACTAGCACTCTTCTTCAAGTTATGTTAAACTAAACAGAAAACCAATACATTGCAGCTTTCTTGTGACAAGAATAATACATATGGACTTGCTTTTGCAGTCTATTTGTGTGGTTAAATTATCTACTCCTCACTCTTTCTTCATCATTAGCTTCACTATCAGTCCTGAAAACCTTTTCTGTATGAGCAATGTCAGTGAAAAACTATGTATGCATGAAATTTTGCCTGTGCAAGAAGTCCATAGATTTGTGTTTACAACTTAAATCCCATTTATGATCCCCAGGAGAATCTAATTAGGACATAGGTAGCTTACATTTAAACTTCCATCAAATAAGGAAGAGTTATAAGCTTCATTAATTTCGGGCTGCAATTTGGAAAAATGTATTGTCTGACAAATTACCACTGGAATAAGCAGATCGGTGCTACTTAATAAAATGAGTAGAATACCAGTACCACAGTCTTGGTCATTTTGCTGTTATTTCTGGGAAGTCAAGCTTTTACTTCTTCTCTATTAGTTCAAAAGATCTAACTATCTTCACATCAGGATCATCATTTTCTCATTTACCTACCAAGATGAACTAGAGGAAGTATTGTGTCAACACTGGAAACTGAAGAAGATCATGAGATTACAAATTCATAGGAGAATTCAATATGGAAGGTCTCTACTCTAACCTTCTGCTCAAAGCAGAGGCGGCTATGATATCAGACCAGGTTGCTGAGGGATTTATCCACTTGGGTCTTGAAAAACTCCAAGAATGGAGACTGCACAACTTTTTTGAACAACTTACTACGCTGCTTGGCCATTTTCATGGTGAAAATATTTCCCCTTATATCCAGTCTGAACCTCTTTTATTCCATTTTATGTCTAGTTCCTCTCATCTCCTGCCATTCACCACTGTGAAGAGCCTGGTTCTGTCTTCTCCATGCTCTCCTTGTAAATACCGGGGGGCTGCTGTTAAATCCCCTCAAAGCTGCTTCTTCTCCAGGCTCCCTCAGCTTCTCCTCACAGGGCAACCATCCCCCAACCATCTTAGTGGCCCTCTTGGATTTGCTTTACTTTATCAGCAGCTGTTCTAGTTCAGGGTTCCCAAAGCTGGATGCAGTATTCTTTAAAAGCTCGGCATATGCTGAGTAGCAACTGACCCTTCCATCTTCCAGCAACCAATGATGTAAAAAATGGCCACAAATGAATCTGTACTCTACAGCTGAGTCTATTCTGGTTTTTTGAAGGACTTAATTCTGCAGTTTTAGTTTTCACATCATCTCAACTTCAGTGTTATATTTTTAAAAAAAACACAACCCAAAACTTAATTTTTTCTTCTTTGTATCTTTTGTCTCACACTTTATTGATGTTTCCTAGCTGAAAGAGTAAATATTCACTCCATGTTCACCTTTTCCATTAATGATTTTATAAATCTGTATAACACGCTCCTCCTCAGTCATTTGTCTTCTAAGTGTAAACATCCTTTCTAGTATCTCTGGTCGTCTGTTCAGGCCTTGTCTGTGACATTTATTTATCTTAACTAAAGTGTTCAGAACTACAAACACGATTCAAGGTGTGGGTGCACCACACTATATATTTCAGCAGTAGCATAGTTATATTTTTGGTCTGACTATATTATCTTTGGCATAATTCTTTCCTGTGGACTGCGATTAAGTATTGTTTCTACGTTTTCAGAAAGCTGCTCACAGTGACTTCAAAATCCCTCTGCAGACTGGTAAAAACTAATTTACAGCCCATTGTTGTAAGATTGTTAATCAGCAGCTCATTTCCTATTTGCATTTATCAATGATGAATTTAATCTTCCTGCTTTGTTGCTGTTTTCAGATATTGGGGCTTCATGGTAGACTACAGATTCTCCTTCAGCCTCATCAGGTTAAGCCTTCTGAAGTGGATGTGTGCAGTGGCATGGCCTCCTTACTAGTTCCTTCCTAGTTGTAACCTCCTGTAAAAGGCTGAGCAGGAGTTACAGAAGGTGTGAAGGTTGGGATGCTGCTCAGTGAAACCTAAACCAATTCTGAAAAATGCTTTGTTAACAGAAGACTCTGACATCTTACTGCTTGCCCTATTTTGCCATGCAATTTATCAATATGTTAGAAAGCACAGGTCACAGTACTCAAGATGGCCTATAACCAAGAAATTTTATTTCTCTCTCATTTTTATCTAGTTTCACTTTTTCAAGAGAGAAGATATTATACTAAGGGTCTTGTTTCTTTATTTGGTTGTTCTGGTCTGTTTTTGATCTATTTCTAAGAGACAATGTTGAATTTGGGTACCTTATGATGGTCACTATTAAAGGAAACATCTTGTAGGAAGTCTCTCTTCAGTTATAGCCTTAAGGACCCAGCTGGTCCTGGACAAAGTTTAGGGTTGGATCAAGACTTAATTGTCGTCTTCTTGTTTCCATACAATTTACTAAAAGGGAGAATTTACAATATATAGAAACAGTTTCTCTTCATGATGCTTATTTACCTATGGAGTGGGGAAAGTAATAAAATTATTTCTCTTTTTAAATGATATGTGGTATTTATCATCCATTTCCATATTTTATGATGATGTCACCATTCAAATTGGGAGATTGATTGCATTACTCTTCCCATATTCCTTTTTATTGTTCATTGAATTAAATCCATAGAGTTCCTGTGGAACATTTTAATGGTTAGCATATTTATCTAATTTGATCCCATGCTTTCAATAAAATATACTCATACTTCTCCATCAGATGCTTGGTTTTGTCCATATTCTGAGGTCTTCGGATATTAGTCAGTGATAGCAAAGACCTATGTGAGGGATTCTCATCCAAAGCAAGGTGCACCTCTAATGTTTCTATCACATTTCTGAGCAGAACTGCCAGTGGGGATCAGTCATGGCTGAAACAAAAAAAAGTATCTGCATCCATCAATATGAGTTGTCATTTTTCTGTGTGGCACAGTCAGAAGCATTCACTCATCTCCATTCCCAACATTCAGACTGACGTTTGTTTATTTGGAGGAATTGAGTGGATATTTTTAAAAAATAGTTCAAAATTCACTGTTTTCACCAGAAAAAAAGATGTCTGAAGTATGACACAGTAACAGCTAGTGAAGATTTTCAAAGGAAATTATTCTAACATAGAACTTAACAGGCCATCTTTTAACTTAGGAGGCCAATATACAGTAAGACCTACTTACTGGAAGACAGTAGATAATTTGCTCTAGAAAGGAGTTGTTGTAACTTTCTGACAGTCAGACAACAATTGCCTTCTAGAACAATTTACCAAGGCTGCTGCATTTAGATTCTTCATCATTGGAAATTCTTATGATATAATTAGGTGGCTTTTTTTAAAGATATGATCTAGTTCAAACTGGATTAAATCTTGGAAAATCCTGTAGCTATTATATCAGACTACTTCCTCACAGTGATCTGTTATTCTTTATGATATGTGAAAAATTTGCGATGACTAAAATTGTGATCTTAGTATGATTACTTACTTATCTTTACATTAATAGGACACATATATTTCCTTTTGTAAACATTCCTATTACACAGAAAAGACAGGTGATTATATAAGCAGTTAATTGAGCAACAATTATTTATACCAAAACTAAATAATTCTAGGAACTGGCAGCATGTGCCAATCCTAGCTGTACAAATGCGTAGCTCCTAAAGCCTTGAATCACACCTGCCGTTGATGTCAGTGAAAAGACCTGAGTGTTACAGTATAAACAGCTTGAATTCCAAAACAGGACAAATACAGGCTGAGTTTCTAGTCAAAATATAGCGAGTAGCAAGAGGACACTCCAGTTTAAATATTTCTTTGTAGTTTCTACTTTTAAAAACTTTCAGAAGGCAATGTGAATTCACAGCGATCGCTAAAGTTTAAGAAAATCATAATGCTTTTAGAAAGCCTTGATGAAGGAAAGATCAGAGGTTAACCAGTGCACTTTCTAAATTAAACATAAGCATTGGGCAACTGCAGTATAAGATGTGAAGGGCTTAATTTGAAGATGGCATCCACCATTGAGCTAATTCTAAATGAAACTACCGAACTATTTATTGCACATGAATGCCTACCTGGTATTTCAGACATTTTTGTCCTTGTCTCAGGCAGCTTTTTGTCTGCCTTAAGTGCTAGTTAGAATATTCCTTTAAGCAACAGTAACAAATAATGATTAAATAGCTTGTCTTTTCTTTTTTTTTTTTTCCTAACAGTCCCTTTTAATTCCTTGCTGTTATGCTAGTGTCATTCCTTTCCTGTATTATCTCTCCTTGATATCTTACTAGAGCCCTGATCTGCATAAATCTGAGCTTCCTGAATTCATTGAGGCTGTTCTTCAGTTTGAAGTAACCTACAGCAGAATTGTCTGCAGGAGTGTGAGGTGGATGTGAGGAATGGGAACAGCAGGTTTACGTTGTGGTAGGAGCCCAGCTAGGTGATAGCAATAGTCAGGAATGTATGCTCACATCACTGGCTGTCAGTTTGGGAGGACTTCTTTAAAAAAAAAGAAATCCATTTCAACCATTTTTTTCTGCATCTCAACTTTAATTTAAGACCAGAATCTTCCACGTGACATACTTTTTGAAGGAAAAATGCTCTATGGTGTTATATTTAAGAGCCACATGATCTATCACAAATGTGGGCAGTAATAGGAGCTGCCAATAAGTTTCTTGGACAGAGGACTGTACAATTTTCTACATTAGCAGGCACTGAGCACAACGTTCGCACACAGAATCAAGCACACTTTTAAATAACTTTTCAAAACCAACCAATGAAGTAAGAGGCCTTTGGGAGTTCTTCACACTTAGTTCTTTCCTTCTTTCTGCTGTCATATGTATGGCAGCATGGTTATACCAGATCACTCAAGTTTTTACCGTGTCAGGACACACAGGTGGACCTATTACTCTCTGGTTTCATAGAGTGTGTGCTGGGTCTGGCTGGGATGGAGTTAACTTTCTTCATAGCAGCCCATATGGTGCCCTGCTTCACACTGGTGGCTAAAACAGTGTTGCTAATGCACCAATGTTTTGGCTGTTGCTAAATGATGCTTGCACAAAGTCAAAGTTTTCTCTCTTTCCCTCTCTGCCACCTCCTCCCTGTTTCCCCTCAGAGAGGCCGTGGGCAAGAGGTTGGGAGGGGAGAGCTGATCCAAACTCACCAAAGGGATATTGCGTACTATACGATGTTGTGGGAAAGAGAAGGAAGGAGCAAAGTCTGTGGTTATTGCTTTTGTGTTCCCAAGCAAATGTTATGTATACTAAGGCCCTGCTTTCCAGAAAATGGCTAATAAAAAATAGTGAATAAATTCCTCTTACTGCTTTGCTCGTATGTGCAGGTTCTGCTTTCGCTATCAGACTGTCATTATCTTGATCCACAAGCCTTTTCACCTTCTATTTTTTCCCCATCCTTTGTGAGAAGAGCATGACTGAATGGCTGTGTGGGTGTTTGGCTGTTGGTCAGGGTCAATTCCCCGCAGGGTATGTGCTCAGCTTCAGTAATACAGTAATACAGTCTCTGTCTGTGCACGTGTTTGACCCTGAGGAGAAGCACAAGGCCTTAGATCTGCTCTGCTGTGTCTTCAGTGGCCCTTGACAGAGGTATAGCCCACAGAGCTAATAGCTTCATGAAGCTTTAGCTTCCATAAAAATGTGGAGCCTGGTAGCCTTTACTAAAAGAGATGGCAAGTACTACGATTTGGTGTTCACCCCAAGCCTCTTTTGCATGACTAGACATCTGCAAGACTTTCTCCAAATCCCATTTTGTAATCTGAGGGGGTGTGGGTGGGTGAGTGTTGCTGATCTTTGATTGTCGTGAGTTGTCAAGGTAAGAGAAGAAAACCTCAGTCTAGTTTGAGATTTTTTGTGAGTTTTTTTTTACTTCTTTACTACACATGTAGAGATTATAGGACTCTTCTACAAAAATCCACTTGCCCTGTCTCCTGTGTGTTTGCATAAACATGGAAGATTGCATAGAAATTCATATTTCCTGTCCTACCCATATCAGCTCCCCCGCCTCCTTTGCACACAAAAAGCTACAAAATAAGAAAAAAATAATTTTTTAATTTTTAAGAAATGTCAGGTCAATTGAACTTCTTGTCTTCCTGCATGGCTTCTGCATCAGTAGAAAAAGTCCTGCACTTGAAACTAAACCTTAGAAAAAAATATTTATGTCTTTTGATGCATTTCTTGCTGGTTTACTCATAAATGATGAAATTCATCTTTGTTTCGACAGCCAGTAAAGGTCTATGCCTCACTTAAGTCTCGCAAACAGGATTTAGGTGGGAACTAAAAGTGTCCACACTTTGGTCTGCCAGTGGTGGATTTCACCCTGCTCAAGTAAATCGAGCAGAAACACAAATCAGAGTCACTGTTGTCTCCCTGTTCCCCTGTCCCAGGCTCATGTAGACTTCCTTAGAAATTCTGACTCTGTTTTGTTGAGAAAGGAGGCTATATTTTTTGTTTAGAACAAAGACACCTCTCCCTTTTATTCCATTTCTGATTACATTTATTCCTCTTGAATACTAAGACCATCAGGCTTTTGTTTGTTCATTTTCTCTGTGTACCCAGTTACTACACAAGATGAACTGGAAAACAAGGATTTGGATGCTGCTGTCCTTACTCAGGCAATGTTTCCAATTTGCTTCACTTTCAAGGACAGATTCTTTGGGTTCTGTTTGATAATCTGTACAGGTTGCCTGAGCATATGTTTAAATTTTTTGCCTAAGAATTTCCCCAATGTTGTCCTCACAGTATTGAAACCAACACTTCTTCTTATGTGTGTTGTTTAAGGATGCAAGTGGAAGAACATGCATAAAGTGTTTTCTTCTCTTAGTTTGCTATGTGCATTTTCATCAGTGTTTTTTGAAGAATATTCTTTAGGTAGATCAGTTTTCTTTGAAGATAAAGAGTCACACTCAGGTTGGTTCTGTTGAAACCCTTCCTGCCTGCCAATACATAATGTCTAAGAAGAATCCATATTACTAAAGAGACTTTATAGGCTACAGGAGTATTTCTCTTTAACTGGAGGCAAGAAAAAATTTGCACATAATCAAAGGCTCTTCAGCGGGATTGTAATGAATGATGAGAAATTCTATCACTTTATTAATAGGAAAGGTGATCCTGTGGAATAGCTAACTTTTATTTTGATAAATAATGAAATCAAATTAAGACAACTTTTAGTAATGCATGGAAATTTATTCCTCTCTTTTAAAAGGAACAAGAGATAAAGGTAAATGTCTAATAATCTCTTCTGAAGTAAGTCGGCAAAATTCGTTGAAATAAAATGGAAGGTAAATACTTTTCAGCAAAATAAGCATATCCTGTTCTCTTGATCTAAATCTCTCCTGATCTCTTAATCCTTGACTAACTTCTACTTTTCAAGAAATACAGCTCCTGATTTATTTAGGAGATGTAAAGAGTCACTGAAACAGATTCAGAAAGAAATGACCCATACTGTGCTCAAACACAAGTACAAATAGAAAAATGCTGTACAATATTAAGACAACAACATATGCTGTTTTGAAGATGAGGTTATAGACCTACTACTCTACTGATATAACTAGCAATTAATTACTATGCATATACTGCTAGCATCAGTAACACTTTTTTCCCCCTCTGAAATCTCAAAACTTGCAAAGTTGAAAACTTGAAAATTATTAATAATATAAAGAGAGCTAAACACTAATGTTAGGAAACAGAAGCTGTCTAAAAGCCTCCCAAATTACTTGCCCCATGTGCAAATATACAATTTAAAAGGCATAATAGATATGTTCAGTATTGTCTAGCAGATGTTTTGCTTTTTAATGCTCATTAAATCATAAGACTGTATACTGGAATACCAGAAGTCTGTCCTTACATGATGGTTATAACTTCTGTCATTACTAGTTAACAATAATTGGATCACTGTACTTCATCTTTATACACCTGCTTCTTTTGTATCACACTGATTATTCAGCTTTCCATGCTTTCAGGTCTCACTGAATCTTTTTGCTGTATAACCCAGCAAAAAATTACCTTTATTTTCACCATACTGACCTTCTTTATCGCTCTGTCATGGGAATTTTATCTACTGAATAATACATAAAAAGACAAGTTAAATTAAACAGAGCTTGCTGAATAACCCAATAACTAGTCCCTGAAGAATAAGGCTATTCTTTCACTCCAAGAGGTTAGCTTTGGAGTACGTGCTGACTTCCTGCAAAGACTCTCCACCTCCTGGCTGGGTACCAGTTCAGCTCCTTTCCAGAACTCCAAGAATAAAGACAATGATGACGCACAATGAAAACTGCAGTGGTAGAACGGGGGCATAGTCTGTCTCACCTCAACAAGTTTCAGCTTGGAGCTGATTCTTGAAATTCCAATTTATCCTAAGCCCTAGGATTTCAATATTTATATCCCGATGAAAAGAAAAAGCTCTAAGTCTGCCTAGATTCAGATGAATTATTTTTCATTAATGCATAAAGAATCTTGTTTAGCTGAGCTAGCTCACCTATAGAGTTTGATGAAACAAAGACATAAAAGGAAAATAATGTTCTGCATTTTTATTAGCAATTTTAACTGTCCTCATTTTCAACAAGCTGTTAGCAGTGCCACAGAATGAACACCACCAAAAGTAAGACTTTTAATGATCAGTAACACCAAAGATAGATGAAGAATTCTTCAGAATAAAATTATACATAAGTATAAATAAATTCTTTCTGTTGTTTACACTTCTTAGTAGACTGCTCTGGTTGGACTGAATGTTGTAAGCCAATTTTATTTTAGACCTTTGAGTAGTCACTTTTTCCTGTTGCTATGCAGAAAGAGAATATAATTCACTCTTTGTCTAGAAACAAGCAGTTGTAATGGATCTTTGGCTTCATGTAAGCAGGTGTGGCTTTTTTTGCTTGTGTTTTTTTACAGTGCACAAATATGACTGAAATTAGAATGCTGAAGTTTGTATTCAGAATAGCTGCAGCTCTGTATTGATGCATATACTATACTGTCCCACTAAAAATATAGCAAAAAATGACTCCAAATGTTTTCCTTTTTTATAAAGTTGGTATTCATGAGATAGTGTCATATGGTTTTGATTATGTTTCTTCATCTGCCATGAATTATATTCAGCAGATGCCACTTAAATACATCGTTCTCTATGGTTCTCTGCATTTATGTGTATTCTGTTCATTTTCTCACACAAGAATACTCTCTTCAAACCAGAGCAAAATATATATACAAAAGTAAAAAGGTACATCTATAAAAATATAACAGATTATATAAGACATCCCTTCTGCTCTTACTGAAAATCAGATCTACTTTATAAATTTGGCAATGGAAGAAGTAGGACACAAGTGAAAAAATACTGTGTTGCTGTGTAACTCCATTAAAGTTGATGCAGTTATAGTCAATGCAGATCATGTTTATGCTTTTTAATGCTATGTTTATAAAGCAGATTTCTTTTTTCTTTATTTTTCTTTTTTAAACTACGGTGCTTTGTTTAAATGGCCATGTTGAAAAAAAATTTCTACGTGTGTTACGGTTGAAATGACACAAGCAATGAATTTAATTTCTGCTTTCTACTTCAATGTGTCCTGATGGACTTCAGTCATATAGACTGGATTGAGAAATGAAAGACAGACTCCCAAGTCATTTTGTGATTTATTTTAGCCATAGCAGCATCTGAAATCTGCTCAGATTGTTTCCAATATTGCCTTTTAAATTGGTTTTCAATTTTCTTGGATATCTGAGTACACCTGTGCACACAGAAATAAGATGCTTATATTTTCCTTTTCTGAAAACTGAAACAACGTCCTGTTGAAAATGTATTTTTTCAGCTTTTATTACCCATCAGGAATTACTTAACAATACCGGTGTAAGAAGGGGGAAGAGCTTGTATATAAATATAACACTGAATCCTGCCTGTATTATATTAATGTAGCTGTGGCAAATGACATGGACAGACAAAAAACCATCTAGCCACGGGTGCCTAACAACCTATTTGTGTGCAAGAGATGTATGTCCTTCTGACCTTTCTTTCTATTAAGGATGAAATAAAAATTCTGTTCACATCCACACATGGCTATGATGTACTTCTGGAAAGGAAAGAAAACCACCCAAACAAGGTTGCAGACTTCTTCCCATTCTTCCCCCACTGCTCCACCAGGAATGAGGGTTTTGAAAAGAAGAACTGTGTCAGGGATTCATTGTAGGCATTTCTTCACTGGCAAGGATCACGTTCTTGGAGAGTATCTAAATATCACTGCTTTACCTCCTACCCACATTACCAGGAAAGAATGTTCTTGTAAGCAGGGATGCCTTGAGGTTAACAATGAAAAGTCAAAACTGTAATGCCGTATCAGGGTGCATTTTATCTCAACAAGTCCTCTGGAGTCTCTCAAAACTTCTCTGCTTGCTCTTCCTTTCCTCGCTCAAGCGCCTGCCCGTGCACCAATGGAAGCTGGAGTGCTGCACCTTGTCGGCTGATGTCTGTCAGGGAGGGCCTGCTGTGGGTAAAAGCACCGGTGTGAGGCCCTGGCACTCAGAGGCTGAATATGGCTGGGGGAAGGAATAGAACCATTTCACCAAACTTCCCCCATTAATATACTGGAAAGCTTACAGAAAAATTTAAGCAGAAACTGGTTTGACGCCAGTGCTCTGCGGAGCGCTCCTGCACGGTGCCCGGCGGGCCCCGAACCGGAGGACCAGCGGGGGAGCCGACGCACCCGCCGGCGGCCCGCAGCTTGCGCGGCCGCAGCTGAGGAGACCTGGGCGGGGTCAGGAGCAATGGCGGCTAACTCCCGCCTCTACCCCCCCGCCAAAAAAAAAGAAGCCTCTGAGGAGCGTGGTGCGGCAGTTTGCTGTAGCTCTGCTGGTTCGACCGGGGACCGGTGGTGTCGGCCCTGCAGAAAACCATGGCCTCGCTAAGCTCCGCACCCGCCACCGCAGACGCTGGCTCCCAGGGAGAGCCCCGGTGGCAGGTTGGAGGCAGTGTCCCGCTGTCGCCAGTACCTGATGGCGGCAGTAAGCACACCTGTGGGGGGTGCGACCAGGTAGAGGAACTGCTCTGCTTAGTGACAGAGCTCAGGGAGGAGGTGACCAGGTTGAGGAGTACCAGGGAGTTTGAGAGAGAGAGAGAGAGATTACTGGAATGGCACCCTACCTTCCCTGGGACAGGCCTGTCAGGCAGAAAGGGACCATGACACAGAGGATCCTCTGTCCTCTCCATCTGGCTGAACGTGGGGACTTAAGGGATAGGGGGCAATGGCGACATGTTCCTGGCCAGCGCTGCAGGTGCATCTCCTCCGTGACTACACCACCTTCCCAGGTGTCCTTGCAAAATGGGTATGAGGCTGTGCCAGTAGAACCACACAACGACAAGAACGATGGTTCATCTAGGTTGGAGGTGTTGCCAAGGTTAAGTGTCAGCCTATGCCCTTCATCAAAATCGCTTCCATAAGAAAAGAAGATGGGTCATTGTTGTAGGAGACTCTCTCCTGAGGGGAACAGCAGGCCTGATATACAGACCAGACCCACTTCTTAGGGTATCATAGAATCATAGAACCATAAAATCATCTAAGTTGGAAGAGACCTTTAAGATCATCAAGTCCAACCATCAACCTAACACTGCCAAAACCACCACTAAACCATGTCCCTCAACACCACGTCTATTCATCTTTTAAATACCTCCAGGGGTGGCGATTTCACCACTTCCCTGGGCAGCCTGTTCCAATGCTTGATAACCCTTTTAGTGAAGACGTTTTTCCTAATATCCAATCTAAACCTCTCCTGGCACAACTTGAGACCATTTCCTCCCGTCCTATCGCTTGTTACTTGGGAAAAGAGACTGACCCCCACCTCTCTACAGCCTCCTCTCAGGTAGCTGTAGAGAGCGGTAAGGTCTCCCCTCAGCCTCCTTTTCTCCAGGCTAAACAACCCCGGTTCCCTCAGCTGCTCCTCATAAGACTTGGGCTCTAGGCCCTTCACCAGCTTTGTTGCCCTTCTCTGGACATGGTCCAGCACCTCAATGTCTTTCTTGTAGTGAGGGGCCCAAAACTGAACACAGTATTCGAGGTGCGGCCTCGAAGTCTGCTGCTTCCTTGGGGCCCGGGTTAAAGATGTGAAAACTTCCCACCCTGGTACAGCCCTCGGATTATTACCCATTATTGATTTTTTGTGTAGGCAGCAATGAAGCTGCAACAAGAAGTCCGAGGGCAATCTACAGAGTCTTTAGGGCCTTGGGATGACTGTTTAAGGGGTCAGGAGCACAACTAGTGTTCTTCTCTATCATTCCAGTTGCAGGGAATGATGAGAGAAGAAAGGAAGAGCCAGCGGATCAACACCTGGCTCCAAGCCTGGTGTCACTGGCAGAATTTGGCAGAGTGAGAAAAAGTATTTTTCTTTTATGATACTATTTTCTCTTCTTCCATCTGCATTGAATGTGCCCTGTTTCATGTGTTGTGAGACAAAGAGAACATAATCTTCCCTTCTGCCTCCTGTAGACCTCTCGTTATTTTACATACCTTTACCATGTCCGCAGTTTTATGATTCATTTCCAGCATAGGCAATAATGGTGAGAGTTATGTAAAATTATTGGCCAGCTTGGGACATACAGGGTCAAATTTACTGCTGGTATAACATTATTACGACGTTTATGTGCTAGGAATATTAAACACACAGAAGGATACTTCAGCATAATAGGTCCTGAAATAATGTCATCTTTTTACAGTGTCATATGAAGATATAGTTATTGTGGTATGTTTTGCAAATTTATACTTTTATTTCCCCAACTATTAGATACTAAAGGAAAGTTAAGGATAAGCCCGTGGTAATGAAGATCTTGACTTTATAGCTGGATCTGCAATACAAGCTACCGTATCTCTAGCTCCTCCAACAATAAACTGAGATGAAAGAAAAAACATATGATTAATACTCCAGAAAAGTAGGGAAATGCCTTCTGTTAGGAAAGTGACTCAATGAGCCAGCTGGGGTTATGTTCAAAAGGAGACCATGAATACCATTTGGTGGAAACTTTCGGATAGAACTTGTTTACACTAGCTAGGATGAAGAAAATGGCTATATGCCATAGAATAGTTAAAGGCAGAAGTATTTGTGTTACCTCTAGAATATTGCACGAATACCTAATGATTTTTTACTCCTGTGGTGGGATTGTGGAGGGAGAATGACTTTGCCCTTCTGGCCTAAAGGGGCAGTCAGCCAAGTCTGATTAGAACAGAAAGGTCTCAGCAGTCAGGCTGGGACATGACCAGCCTCCACCCAGTCCATATTCTGTCACCAACAGTAGCTGAAAGCAGATCCTGAGGGAAAAGTATAAAAATGTAGCAGGAATATCTCATTACTTCCCAGGTACACTGTCCCGGCCTTCATCATTTGTGTCTTTGGGACTTCCTGGCCACCAGTGATGTGGACTCTTCATCCATGAATTTGTCTGATCATGCTGCGAGTGTATGTAAATTATCAAAACCCACAATGACTTGCAGTTGGACTATTAAGCATGTAAAGAAATGTCCATTTTTGTTTGGGGATTTTGTTCTTGTTAATTTTTCAGGTGTTAGTTTATTTTGTTGCATCTCAGTTCTGATTCAAACCCTTACCACCCATTCTCCTTCTCCATGCTGCTCACAGACCATATTTCATACCCTGTCAAGTAATTTTTTTTTTCCTGTCCTTGCTGGGGGTGTACAGTTCTGGGTCTCTACTATTCTGGATCTGGATATCTAGAGAAAATGGAGTTGAGGCAGAAAGGCACAGCAGGGAAACTACTTATGGGAAAAGTGAAGGTGGGATTATGTCTTATGTTCTCCAAGAATACTTTTTAGCACTTCAAAGTCTGTGTTGTTTTTCTGAAACTCACCAGCTGACAGTTTGATACCATGGCCTCAAAAAACTCTGCTTCCATGTGAAGCAAAGCAAAAGAGCTCAGTCCATGTTATGGCAGACAGAATCCATGTAGAAATCTCAGGTTAACTTTAGTTTTGAAGGGGTAGAACTGAATCTTATTGTATAATGAGCATATATAACAATCCACAAAACCCAGCCTTTTTTATAAAAAATCATATTATTTTACTGTCCCATATGTATCGGCCTGAAATATTTCAACACAGTGTTTCTCCATTGTGCAGATTCACAATGAAGGAAATTTAAAGTTGTGCTAATTAATAAAATACCCTCTGCAAAATGCTGGGTATCCAAAATAGTGCCCCTGTTCTTCATCTTTAGCATTTTTTAAGTATATTTTCTTGTGTCATTGCACCATTAATTGCTTTAATTTATTTCCTGTTAATACATTTTAACAGGGATTTCACCAAGCTGTGGACTATTGCTTTAATGAATCATTGAATATAGAATCATTTGTTATTACTTATATTAAATAGACAACATATGTCATTTAAAAGATTAGTCAAATAGATGGAAAATAGTTGATTTGTCAAACAATCTGATAAATATTGTGGTGTCATGATCAGTGTCAGACCAGTTTATTTTGTTGTGGGCTTTTGTTGTTCCATGCTTTTTTTCACAGTAGCTTAAACATAGTTTCAGGAAAATTTCATTATTAAACTTTATGACATGTTGTCTGATATTTCAGTTTTCTATCCATTTTCTGTTCATTAAAATCAGTGACATATTTTTACGTATCAGTAAATGAGTTAGATACCCCAATTCAAAGTATTTCCTGGTTTCAGTTCAGGACAAGAGTGTGTGAATAGTAGTTCCCAAATAGACTGGGGAAAAGGTGGACATCAGCAAAACATGCTAGGGAGAAAAAAAAAGCAAGACAAATTCTCAACTGTTGTTGACCTTTCTAAGGGGTGAAAGTTCAGCAAGGCAAAGAGCTAAAAGAAGCTATTTTGGTTGAAGGTCAGGTAGGAGGACTGTAAAGCAAAATAGAGGCAGGAGCTTCTATGGGCTAGGACAAAGGAGGAATGAAGAATGTAGGTTAAAAAAAACATTGTGAATATTGTGTTGAAAAATGGGAAGAGAACAGTCCAGCTTAGCAGTAGGAAAAAGGGGCTCAGGCCTCATTTCTAAGCTCAAATTCTCAGGTACAGTGAGAAGCGACTTCTTTGCTCCACTGTGGAAAGAGAACTGGGGTGAGGTCTGCGAAACCTCACAGAGCATCCATGCATATCATTCCTCAAGCCGGTGCCGGTCAAGGCCCATATGCTGTTTACTTTGAGGGGTTTTTCATGCCTTGGAAATGATGAACTTTTCTGTATAATCAGAAGTGAAATCCCATCACTAATGGGAACGAAGGGAAACCACGATACTATTGGATATCATTGGTCTATGAGTGTGATTTCAAGAGGCTGTTTTCATGCATATTGCTTTGCTGATACAAAATAGGCCAACACACAGTTAGCCATGCACATAGAAGATAAACATGTTTGAAATAGTGTTTTGAAAGGTGCTGCAGCACCAAAAAAATTTTAAGTTGTGCAATACAGAGGGCTTTAAAAAAATTGTTTTCAGAAGTTTCTGAAATATGAAAGATAGAAAGTATTTTTATGTAGTCTGTTTTCAGAAAGGCAGGTGGAAACAGTTTAGCTTTCTAAATAGAATCACAAAAATACCAGGGTTTAGGTGAAATAACAGACTAAAATGTTAACCATCCTCCATGCTTACTACAAGTTGTTTGAAAAAATTACACTTTTGCAAAAAGTTTGTTGATGACACCAAGCTGAGTGGTGCAGTCAATACGCTGGCGGGAAGGGATGCCATCCAGAGGGACCTTGACAGGCTTGAGGAGTGGGCCTGTGCAAGCTGCGTGAAGTTCAACAAAGCCAGGAGCAGGGTCCTGCACGTAGGTCAGGGCAATTCCCAATATCAGTAGAGGCTGGAAGACGAATGAATTGATAACAACCCTGCGGAGAAGGACTTGTGGGTACTAGTAGATGAAAAGCTGGACATGAGTTGGCAGTGTGCACTTGCAGCCCAGAAATCCAAGCATATCCATGGCTGCAATAAAAGAAGCATGGCTAGCAGGTTGAGGGAGATGATTCTGCCCCTCTACTCTACTCTGGTGAGACCCCAGCTGGAACACTGCATCCAGCCCTGGGGTCCCCAGCACAAGAAAGACATCGACGTGCTGGTGCGGATCCAGAGGTGGGACACAAAAATGATCAGAGGTCTGGAACACCTCTCCCATGCAGAAAGGCTGAGAGAGTTGGGGTTGGTCAGCCTGGTCAGCCTGGAGAAAGTGAGGATAGGCAGCAATATATTAAAAATTAGAATATTTCAAATTCCATGGTATTACGAGATGTGCAAAAGGAAACATGACCTATTAGCTTGGCACATCGAAAAAGACCAACTGTATAGCATTTACTTAGAGATATGGCGTGTAGCAAATCTGCTTGCGGTGTTACAGTAG